>ML661883.1:16238855-16435277 GCA_007570785.1 Antilocapra americana | reverse complement strand
ACACACACACACACACACACACACACACACACACACACACACACACACACACACACACACATATACAGCCTTCCCTGGTAGCTTAACTGGTAAAGAATCTGCCTGCAATGCAGGAGACCCCGGTTCGATTCCTGGATTGGGAAGATCCCCAGGAGAAGGGATAGGCTACCCACTCTAGTATTCTTCAGCTTCCCTGGTGGCTCAGATGGTAAAGAATCTGCCTGCAATGTAGGTGACCTGGCTTTGATCCTTTCATATGTGTGTATATATATATAAAGTGAAAGTGTTAGTTGCTAAGCACAGCATAGCACACACACACACACACAAATATTTGTATATATATACATACATATATATGAAGCGAAAGTGGTAGTTGTTCAGTTGTGTCTGACTTTTTGCAACCCCATGAACTGTAGTCTGCCAGACTCCTCTGTCCATGGAATTCTCCAAGTAAGAATGCGAGAGTGGATTGCCATGTCCTTCTCTAAGGGATCTTCCTGACCCAGGTATCAAACCCAGGTCTCCCACATTGCAGGCGGGTTCTCTACTGTCTGAGCCCATGGAATCCCATAAATATATATAATATGTGTACACAGGCAGGATCAGAGAAGGTCTTTCTCAGCCTGAGACTTTGGACTCAAACAGGAAACACTCGGTGTGTTACTTCATATAAATATTTTCCCAAGAACAGAATGGAAGAAGTATCTCTGTTTATTCTGTTGGTAGCAACTTCAAGCTGAGACTGCCAGAGGGAGAGCTGAGGATTATCTTCTGTTTTCAACCAAACAGTTATTCCAGGCATTCTGATGTGAACCATTGCTTTTTATGCTCTTTCTTTCCAGAAGAAAACCAGACAATTTGTAAATTAATGAACTGTTTCCCTACTAACGCTGATCCAGAGGTTTGCTTCTCCCAAGTTCCCAGGACACAGATGGTTTTATCATTTTGCTTCACGAATAGGAAATGAGCCAACTTCACAGAGAGGGATGACATCATTCTAAAATGTAGCAGAGGGCAATATAACAATGTAATAAAGGGCATTCTCATTTCTCCTGGTCATGCCTTTGTCTTTGGAAACTCTCTTGGAACCTTCAACAGAATATGAGGTTGACTGTGTCAGAGAGGTCCTCTTCTCTAGCAGAAGTTTGAATTTTAAAGCAAGTAGCCCAACCCATTTTGTAGGAATTTGGAGAGGTTTCCTTGGGAGATAAAGCAGGTTCACTGAATGCTAAAATTGTTGCTGCTGCTTAGTCGCTAAGTCATGTCCAATTCTTGTGAGTCCCATGGACTGTAGCTCTCCAGGCTCCTCTGTCCATAGGATTTCCCAGGCAAGAATACTGGAGTGCATTGCCATTTCCTTCTCCAGGTGATCTTCCTGACCCAGGGATCAAACCCATGTCTCCTGCATTGGCAGTTGGATTCTTTACCACTGAGCCACTTGGGAAACAAGTTCACTGAATGCTAAAATAAAATATGTGATGTAACTTGCTGGGAGGATTTTCCCTCACACAAATGGCATAGACCATTTAGTCCCTTAACGCATATGTAATGGATATGATAGGGAGTAGCAGTAACCAACAGTTCTTCATTTAAACCTCGTGGACTCTGTGGAAGAGGGCAGGGGTGGGATGACATGGGAGAATGGCATTGAAACATGTGAATTATCATATGTGAAATCAATCGCCAGCCCAGGGCTGATGCTCGGGGGAGGGATGATGACCTAGGGGGAGGGAATCAGGAGGGAGGAGGGAGGGGGGTTCTGGAGGGGGAGCATATGTAAACCCATGGCGGTTTCATGTCAATGTATGGCAAAACCAACACAATAAAGTAAAGAAAATTAAAAAAAAAAAGATAAGCAGTATCTGTGTTCTTAAATGCTTAATAGAATTCACTATGAAGAAGTCTTCTTTATGGAAAGATTTTTAATTATAGATTCAATTTAATAAATATAAAGCTATTCAAAAAATGTTTCTTCATTCCTTGTCTTAGTTTCCTATGGCCATTATAGCTATTGACACTAAGCTTAAAACACAAAAAATTTATTATTTTACATGGTGAAGGTTAGAAGTCCTAAATGGGTCTCAGTCCTATCCACAAAAGCAGGCTGGATTTGGCCTGTGGGTCATAGTTTGCTAACCTGATATGCTGATAAACTGGTGGCCATTGTGATTGTCTTCTCTGTATTCCTTGAACAAAAAATAATGTGCACAGATTGGAGACTCAATAAATATTGTTTTGTTTAAATGATTTACGATCTATCCTTTAGAATATGGGGCTTCCCTGGTGGCTCAGACAGTAAAGAATCTGCCTGCAATTGGGAAGGATCCCCTAGAGGAGAGCATGGCAGCCCACACCAATAGTCTTGCCTGGAGAATCCCCATAGACAGAGGAGCCTAGACGGCTACATACCTGTAGTTTGGTACGACATCTCTTGGGGAACAATTTCACAATTACTCTTAAAATTGGAACAAGTTATTGGACTTCTAGGAATTAGTAGTACAGCTGTGTTCTGTTGAGTCTCATTGCTGTAATAGCACAAATTTGGAAATCACCTTCATTTCTTTCAGAAAGAGATTGTTTAACTATTCTTATTGCTCTAATCAAGATGTTAAAACAGCATCTATATCATTTGAGGGGGGAGGTTAAAGAGGATATTGTATATATATTTCTGTGAATATTAAAATTCCTGTAAAGCTATCTAATAAATGGTTCAAATTTATTTTCTTTGGGTTATGACTAGTGATCAGGAGTAAGCAATACTTTTACTTCATTTTATATATTTTTAATACTTTATCCCCTGTGTCCCTGTATCATTTACAATCTTTAAAAAAAAAAGATTAATTTCTGTATGGCAGAATTCTGTTTTTTGTTTGATTGTGCCCAGTCAGAATCCTGTAATATATACTTATCTCTACTGGTCATATAACTGCTCAGTTTCAATAATTCTACAACTAAGGCTGTACATTTAGACAACATGAAAATTCATGCTAATATATTCATTGCAAATTATTATAGTTAAAAATGGATAAAACTTTAATGTCCCAGAATAGCAGAATGGTAAATAACCTCCTTAATGAGAACATGATATTTGAAGTTGTGCAGTGAAAAGCGTATAATATGAAAAATGCTTATTAGTGACAAAAACATGCAAAATTATATATACAGTATTATCACAACCATATTAAAGTAAAATATATCCAGAAAAAGAACCATAGAAATATATAGCAATATACTTAATATATACTTTTGAGGCATAAAAGCAGAAATGCTTTTATTCAGAAACGTATCATTTTGTGATATTTTTCTTCTTACTCCTTTCACTTTGCTTCTCCTTTCCCTAATGAACAGTCTATCTCTTGTATAAGTTTCACAAATGGCCAAGTGCAGGTCAATGACTATATTTATGATAAATGAAAGAAAAAAACTTGTTATATTTTATCTTATAGATCCATGATTATAAGGAAACAGGGCATCTTAGTTCGAAAGAAAAAGAGTTCATTATGTTACACTAATGAATAGCATCATTTTTTAAAAAAGTTTCTTTTAAGAAGAAATTCTCACAGTAATTTCCTTTCATTTTCTACAACATCACATCCTTTCGTGGAGTTTGTAAAATTGGACATGTTTCACTGTCTTTCTCCGAAGTGCATTTAAGACTTCCAAACTGCAAAGGAAGTAGTTACTTGGTTTTCAAGTGTGAGATTCAAGATTCTTTGGAAAAGATCCTGATACTTGGAAAGACTGAAGGCAAAAGAATAGGGCAGCAAAGAATGAGATGGTTAGCTAATACCACTGACTTAATGGACTTGAATTTGAGCAAACTCCAGGAGATAGTGAAGCCTGGTGTGCTGCAGTCCATGGGGTGGCAAAAAGTTGGACTTGACTTAGTGACTAAACAACAAGATTCAAGAGCTTGATATCTGAGACAAAGTGTAGCCCAAACTTGGCTCAATTGTTTGTTTTTGTAAATAAAGTTTTATTGGGTCAGTGTCTGCTCATTTGTTTATGTTTTGTCCAACAAAAGCAGAGATGAGTAGCTGTAAGATAGATTTCATGGACAACAAAACTGAAAACATTTACTCTTTGCTTTTAACAGGAAAGGTTTTACCAACCCCCGTTGAAGAGATTTGATTGAGGAGAGGGGTAGGTGTGATACTAAATAGATTTATAACAAACTAAATTCAATAATATATTGAAACAGAGTGACTTTGAACTCTTCTTTGCTGAATATGATACTTTCCCACTCTTTTATTTTGTTAGATTTTAGCCAGATATAAAATATTTGGAGTTCAAATCAAAGTCAGGCATATGGTAGCAATGAGAGATGTAAATGAACATCCAGTATTAAAGGCTAATTTTTTAAATGGTTAAATAATGACTTATATAAAATGAAGATGAGTCATAGATTTTAATTAACTCATTAGCAAGATGTTGCAACCTGTTCAAAGATGAATCCAATGGAAAATATATAAACATCAAGAATACTGAAAACATTTACAAATAGTCCCCCAAAACTATTCACTATCCATAGGACAATGATCAGTAGCATTCCACTGAACATAATTTCCATCTTGATGGAAACTCTTTTGTCTAATTATCAGTTCTCTAAAATTTATAGATTACAAAATAGCTTGAAGGCAATGAAAGATTGAGATAATCTGAAAGCTGATTCAGACAATATACTTAGTAATCTTCTTGATTGATTTCAAAGTTTTTCCCCCATTACATAAAACTGAGTATAAAATGCAACCCTCAGCCTAATTATATAACTGTGATTTCTTTTTTCAGGTATATGTGTTTAAAAAAAAACAGTAGAGAAAGCTTCTGGCTCTCACAAACTTGAGTAGTGGGAACTTGCTTAAGTTTGCCTTCTGAACCCATCTAAGGATCAGCAGTGAATAGATAGGAGGAAGCCTTACCAAGATCTTTTATTTGTGAATAAAAGAGAGATTTCTTGGGAATTAATTCATCCTAAGCAAAGACTAAGCTAAGCACGACTTTGTAACAGAGAGATAGGCATTGAAGAGGAGGGGTGACATTGACTATGGGGAAAAATGTCTATTTTCTAGTTTATTCCCAGGCTTTCCCCCAAATGACAGTGCTGTAAGTAAATTAAAATACAGAAATCTTTGTAAAACTCTGTGATATTGGACCCAAGTTGTTGATGTTGAACCAAGTTGAACACAAAAAGGAGACACTCTCCCCACTCCAATTTTTCACATCAGAGTTGCAGTAAATTATTAGTGAGGAGGTAAAAAATAAAGGGAAGAAAGTATCATTAACTAGACAAGAATACTTTGAACAGGCCATCAGATATTAATTAATATCCATAACCAGAGAATCCACTAACTTGTCTAATATTCCATAAAGGGAAATTGGATATTGGCAATGTGGAAAAATGTGGAATATGATAGTACACAAAATCAACCAACCCAAATTGTAAAACACATGCTTATGGTTTAGGTTGGTCTATGTTAATATTAATACAAAAATTGCAGATTCACGTATTTCTCAAATTCACTCACTTCTTTCCATTCTCAGTGTAATTATCCTAGACCAAACCACTATCTTTTCCCACTGGGACTATGCAGAAAGCCTCCTCAGAGTAAAAGGAACAAATCATACACTAAAAACTGTGGAAAAGACTTGGCTTTAGTGGCTTCCCATGGACTTTCAAATAAAGCCTTCCTATGCCCTAGAGGATTGTACTCCATCTCATCCATACTTGCCTCTCTATTCTCAGTTCATTCACTTTCTCTCTTCTGTAATCCACTGTCTCTTTCAGTAAATGGATCTACCTTCTTCTCTTTGGATAGCAGGTTTCTCTGTTTAGTAATGAATAGGAGATAGCTAAGAAAAGGAAGTAAACGCCTACTTCAAGCTACATGACATAGTCCATGAAACACTATATTTCTTTGTAATTCAGTATTCTGTTACTTAAATATTTTTAATAATTCATTTTGCAATGTCTATTTCTTACTCTAGAAGTTAAGTGCATAAAAGCAGAAATGCATGGAATTTAATAGGAAGGAATCAAGTGAACTATACGTCGATTAATATCAAAACAATTTGAGTACTGTCCTTAAGATATCTTCCACTCTCATAGATAGAATTATACTCATATCCTGTCATTCTCTGTGTGACACTGTTCTGCTGACTTTTACTTGTGTTAGGTGTAGTTTCTTTGCATTAGGTTATATGATATCTCATTGAATTACAAGGAGTGGTGGATAGATTGTGTTTCTTCACTTTTTTCAATGAAAGTGAAAGTCACTCAGTTGTGTGCGACTCTTGTCCTGAATCCTACCAGGCCAGAATACTGGAATGGGTAGCTATTCCCTTCTCTAAGGGATCTTCCCAACCCAGGGATTGAACCCAGATCTCCATATTGCAGGCGGATTCTTTACCAGCTGAGCCACCAGGGAAGCCTAAGAACTGGAGTGGGTAGCCTATCCTTTCTCCAGTGGATCGTCCCGACCCAGGAATAGAACCTGGATCTCCTGCATTGCAGGTAGATTCTTTACCAGCTGAGCTACCAGGGAAGCCCACAATACTGGTACACAAAACATTTAGACCTCCTGTAATCTGAGTGCTGTTGAATCCTTTCTAGTTTCCTGGGCTTTGCCTGTAGAAGCAAATGTCAACTCCAGAATGAAAGCCTTCAATACTTATAAATGGGCATAGAGCCTGAGACTGAGAGTAGACTCACTGGCCAGGTCAGGAGATGTCCTTTTGTAAGTTCTAGGCAGCGTCACTGCCTTCTGTGGAACTGCGAGTGCCAGGAGATACCTTAGAGGTTTCTCTGGACTTGGAACTGATCAATCCTGCTTTAGAAGAGATTTAGATGATGCTGTGAAAGTGCTGCAATCAATATGCCAGCAAATTTGGAAAACTCAGCAATGGCCACAGGACTGGAAAAGGTCAGTTTTCATTCCAATCCCAAAGAAAGACAATGCCAAAGAATACTCAAACTACCGCAAATTGCACTCATCTCACACGCTAGTAAAGAAATGCTCAAAATTCTCCAAGCCAGGCTTCAGCAATACGTGAACCGTGAACTTCCAGATGTTCAAACTGGTTTTAGAAAAGGCAGAGGAACCAGAGATCAAATTGCCAACATCCACTGGATCATCGAAAAAGCAAGAGTTCCAGAAAAACATCTATTTCTGCTTTATTGACTATTCCAAAGCTTTTGACTGTGTGGATCACAATAAACTGTGGAAAATTCTGAAAGAGATGGGAATACCAGACCATCTGACCCATCTCTTGAGAAACCAGTATGCAGGTCAGGAAGCAACAGTTAGAACTGGGCATGGAACACCAAACTGGTTCCAAATAGGAAAAGGAGTATGTCAAGGCTGTATATTGTCACCCAGCTTATTTAACTTATATGTCTATTACATCCTGAGAAATGCTGGGCTGGAAGCAGCACAAGCTGGACAAGCACAAGCACAAGATTGCCAGAAGAAATATCAATAACCTCAGATATGCCGATGACAGCACCCTTATGGCAGAAAGTGAAGAAGAACTAAAAAGCCTCTTGATGAAAGTAAAAGAGGAGAGTGAAAAAATTGGCTTAAAGCTCAACATTAAGAAAACTAAGATCATGGCATCCAGTCCTATCACTTCATGGCAAATAGATGAGGAAACAGTGAAAACAGTGGCAGAGTTTATTTTTGGGGGCTCCAAAATCACTGCACATGGTGATTGCAGCCGTTAAATTAAAAGACACTTACTCCTTGGAAGGAAAGGTATGACCAACCTAGACAGCATATTAAAAAGCAGAGGCATTGCTTTGTCAACAAAGGTTTGTCTCATCAAGGCTATGGTTTTCCAGTAGTCACGTATGGATGTGACAGTTGGAAAGTGAAGAAAGTTGAGTGGCGAAGAATTGATGGTTTCGAACTGTGGTGTTGGAGAAGACTCTTGAGAGTCCCTTGGACTGCAAGGAGATCCAACCAGTCCATCCTAAAGGAGATCAGTCCTGGGTGTTCATTGGAAGTACTAATGTTGAAGCTGAAATTCCAATACTTTGTTCACATCATGTGAAGAGCTGACTCACTTGAAAAGACCCTAATGTGGGGAAGGATTAGGTGCAGGAGGAGAAGGGGACGACAGAGGATGAGATAGCTGGATGGCATCACCGACTTGATGGACATGGGTTTGGGTAGACTCCAGGAGTTGGTGATGGACAGAGAGGCCTGGCATGCTGCTATTCATGGGGTCTCAAAGAGTCAGACACGATTGAGCGACTGATCTGAACTGAACTGAGACCAGGGAGTGCATGGCCTTTGGATGGTTCTAGATCAGGGACCAGTGATTCATGGGCACAGTTTCTACCAGTAGCAGGAAATCTTTGAGGACACTCTTGGGACTGCTATATCATACACTCCCACCCATTTTATTATAAGTTATCCAATCTTGAGATTGCAAACCGGGAGCATATGGGCAAGGATTGGGCTTCCAGATGTATTTTGTTCATCTTGTACAGTATTTGAAGAATTGTTCAGTCTCATATAAGAACACAGAACTTGAAAGAACATATAAGAATTCTTGCTTGAAAAATTAGATCAGGCTGCATTGTCACAGGGAGCAGGGGGATTGTGGTGGAGAGTAGCTGCCTCCTTCATTCAGGGGGTCGCACTCCCTGTTGATGAGCATGGAACTAACTCAGTTCTTTTATAGGCTATTTTTTGTGACCCTTTTTCTGATCTAATCATCTCATTTCACAATGAAGAAACCATCTCTTTCTGGGAATAGCTTTGGGGAAAGAGAAATGGAGTGAGATGAACTGGCCACAGTTAACACAATGCAGATTCAGGGCTAGAGTTCTAGCCCATTTCTCTCTCTGCCATAGCACAGTGTGGGCATCAGACTGCTGTGTCAGAGGGTGGAACACAGGATGCTCCCGCTCACCTACCTCATCAGAGAGGTGCCTTTCCCAAAGTCACACTGCTTATAAATGGATAAGAGTGACTGGTCTAGCAATTACTTCTACATCCTGCATAGCACATAGGAGTGCAAATAAATAGTGCTTAGGAATAGAATTGAATTAGATGGCATAGAGTGGAAAATCATAATCAGGAATTAAAACTGAGTTAGATTGAATGCCCTTTTAAAGATGGTCTTATCACTATATTTTCTTCCTATTCCTGCTTGTCATTTGGTTACATTGTATCCAGCCAAACACATTAACCAGATGAGCAGAGCTACATATTGTTTTCACAGGAAATCCTCCCTTCCTCCTTCAGTTTACCTAAAAGGATGAGAAGTGTTGAGGGGGGTTGCCAGTGTATACATACACATGCCGATGTATATATTTATACACCACGCGTATGCATACACACATATGTCTGTAAAACAATATGTGCTCACTGACGCATCTGGCTTTCTGTGAAGTCTTGACCTCTGCCCCCTCACAGCTGTGTTGGCTCAGAGTTTAGAGGAAAGCTCACACGACTCCCTGAAGAACATATGTTTCTAAGCAGCCCTCTCCTTCTCTATCCTTTCTTTGCAGAGGGAGTCATAAAAGGCTACCCCCTAGGACCTTGTAATGCTGGTAGCCCTGCTTCCCAGGAAGAATTTCTCAAGGGTGAAAAAATCAGACCCCAAAGATGGAGTTGGTGTGAAAAAGCATGCTCTGTAATCACCCTTCCTCACCTTCCCTTCCCAGCTTGCATACACAAGAGTTGGCAATGTTTTACTTTTTAATTGCTTACACTCTTCTGATTGTTTGCTTTGTCAGGAAAAAAGGAGCTGGCAACCTTGGACAAGAGTGAGTTTCTCAGCTTAATTGTTTCAGAGTAGCAGATAAAAGATTAAGTGGCTATCTAAGACACTGGGTCATTTTCAACACCTTGGCCCTCACTTCCATAAATGCTGTCTGGGTCTGCATGGTTGGTGAGTTCTGAGAGGTACACCTCCATCACAAAGGGTCTGCCAGTGTTGCTTGACATAGCTCCAACACGCAACAAGTGGCAAGTAAACACTATGAAACAACAGATGTTCCAATTGCTGCTGTGCTTTTGTTTGGGGCACAGGTCATATATTTGCCGTTAGAAATGGTTGCATGATAATATACTTTTAACAAATTAAAATATCCTTAAGACAGTGTGTTTAGTAAGGCACAGCTGGGCCTCCCAGGTTTTATAAACTTAGGTGACATCTTAACATTACCTGAGACCTTTGGATTGCATCAGCTGAGAATTATGTGATAAGTGCAGGGGAAGAAAATTTGTCAGTTCTATAGTCACAGAGTGCTGGATTTTGCACATTTAATTCATCTATTTTCTCCACTTTCCAACATCTTCTCCAGTCTTTTCCTAGATCATTAAAACACTCAAGAGTGTTCGTTAAGCTCTCTTTCTCTTGGAAACCCCATTCATTGAAAAAAAAAATCTAGTTGGCTTTATCTGCAAAACAAAACAAAACAAAAAGCAGACTCCAGTAAATTTTTATCAGTGCTTTCATGTCCACCTGCCTTTTATCATAGTTCTGGAGAAACAGTGAAAAATTGTGAGCTAAATCACATTTAGCATGGACTTTTCACAATCACATTCTAACTGATCTTGCTTCCAAGTCACCCTTTTAAAACCTGTTATTCAAACAGAACTAGAGGGATCCTTTGAAAAAATATAAGGCAGATCATGCTCTCTCTATTTGGATTCCTCCAGTGATTTTTTTTTTTTTTTGGTCATTCAGTGCAAAAACCAAGTTATGGTTTCTAAGACTGGAGGTGACTGAACTTCCATTTCTTCTTTCACCTCACCTCCCAAGTGGCAGGATGACTTCTTCCCTCTTTTCTTAGTTTAGTTCACTATTAAGAAACCACCTTGTCAGAGAGACACACTGAGGTACATCCTGCCTCTGCTCTTCATCCTCAGCCTGCTTTTTATCCCCCCACCATAGCATTAGAAATCATCTAACAAATTACATGGGAGATGGGCTTCCCTAGTGGTTCAGTTGGAAGGAATCTGCCTACAATGTAGGAGATCTGGGTTCGATCACTGGGTTGGAAAGATCCCCTGGAGAAGTGAATGGCTACCCACTCCAGTATTCTGGCCTGGAGAATTACATGGGGTCACAAAGAGCTGGATACGACTGAGTGACTTTGACTTTACCAAGTGGCACTAGGACTAAAGGACCCACTTACCAGTGCAGGGGATGTAAGAGATTCAGGCTCAGCCCCTGGTTCTGAAAGCTCCCCTGGAGGAGGGCATGGCAACCCTCTCCAATATTCTTGCCTGGAGAATCCCATGGACAGAGGAGCCTGGTGGGCTACGGTCCACGGAGTCACAAAGAGACACCACTGAAGTGACCTAGCACACACACATGACAGATTATATATTCACTTGATTCCTTGTTAATCTCTCTTCCTTTATCTCTCACAGAAATATTTTGTAAGAAGAGGTTCTTTGTCGCCTTCACTGATTTACATATGGTTTTTCATACGTTGACAGGTTCAGAGTAAGAGGAGAGTTAACATGGCTGAAATGGATGAATGGCTGGGGTTGGCTGGGTCAGGAAAGGGAGACTCTCAGAGCCAGTGGCTGAGCCACGAGGAGAATATGCAGGATGCTTCTTAGCCCAGGTCTGGAGAATAAGGACGGTGGCTAAATGGCTCAAATAGAGACCTGGACATGTCAAAACTGGGAAAGTAGGGTCAAACTGAGTTACCCATCTAAGGACTGCAAGGTAAGTAGCCAGAAAGAACAAAGAGTAAAATCCACCTGATGCTGAGTTTTCATTGAGCACTTACTATGAACGTGTATTAGTTTCTACAGCTGCCACAGCAAAAAGCCACACACTTGGTGATTTAAAGCAACAACAAAAAACTGTATTCTGTAAGCAGTTCTGGAGGATAGAAGTCTAAAATCAGTGTTGGCTGTTCTCCCTGTGAAGCCTCCAGAGAAGAAAGCTTCTTTGCCTTCCTGGCTTCAGGTGACTCTAGGGTTTGGCTTCACCTGTAGCAGCAGACTTCCCATTTCCACCTCTGTCTTCATGTGGCCTTCTTCCCTTGGTCTCCCTGTGTTTTCTCTTCTTCTTATGAGGATGCCAGTCATTGGACTTAGGGCCCACTCTAATCTAGCATGATCTCAGTTCAGTGCAGTTCAGTCACATGGTCATGTTCCATCAACACGCAGCACACTAGGCCTCCCTGTCCATCACCAAAAGCTCCCAGAGTTTACCCAAACTCATGTCCATTGAGTTGGTGATGCCATTCAACCATTTCATCCTCTGTCATCCCCTTCTCCTCCTACTCTCAATCTTTCCAGCATCAGAGACTTCTCAAATGAGTCAACTCTTTGCATCAGGTGGCCAAAGTATTGGAGTTTCAGCTTCAACATCAGTCCTTCCAATGAACACCCAGGACTGATCTCCTTTAGGATGGACTGGTTGGATCTCCTTGCAGTCCAAGGGACTCTCAACAGTCTTCTCTAACATCACAGTTCAAAACCGTCGATTCTTCACCACTCAACGTTCTTCACCGTCAAACTCTCACATCCATACATGACTACTGGGAAAACCATAGCCTTGACTAGACAGACCTTTGTTGACAAAGCAATGCCTCTGCTTTTTAATATACTTTCTAGGTTGGTCATCACTTTCCTTTCAAGGAGTAAGTGTCTTTTAATTTCACAGCTGCAATCACCATTTGCACTGATTTTGGAGCCCCCCCCAAATAAACTCAGCCACTGTTTCCATTGTTTCCCCATCTATTTGCCATGAAGTGATAGGACTGGATGCCATTATCTTAGTTTTCTGAATGTTGAGCTTTAAGTCAACTTTTTCACTCTCCTCTTTCACCTTCATCAAGAGGCTCTTTAGTTCCTCTTTACTTTCTGCCATAAAGATGGGCTCAATAAAGAACAGAAATGATAGGGACCTAACAGAAACAGAATATACTAAGAAGAGGTGGCAAGAATACACAGGAGAACTATAACAAAAAGATCTTCATGACCCAGATAATCATGATGGTGTGATCACTTACCTAGAGCCAGACATCCTGGAATGTGAAGTCAGATGGGCTTTAGGAAGCATCACTATGAACAAAGCTAGTGGAGGTGATGGAATTCCAGTTGAGTTATTTCAAATCCTGAAAGATGATGCTGCGAAAGTGCTGCCCTCAATATGTCAGCAAATTTGGAAAACTCAGCAGTGGCCACAGGACTGGAAAAGTTCAGTTTTCTTTCCAGTCCAAAGAAAGGCAATGCCAAAGAATGTTCAAACTACTGCACAATTGCACTCATCTCACATGCTAGTAAAGTAATGCTCAAAGTTCTCCAAGCCAAGCTTCAACATTACGTGAACCGTGAACCTCCAGATGTTCAAGCTGGTTTTAGAAAAGGCAGAGGAACCAGAGAGCAAATTGCAAAAATCTGCTGGATCATCAAAAAAGCAACAGAGTCCAGAAAAACATCTATTTCTGCTTTATTGACTATGCCAAAGCCTTTGACTATGTGGATCACAATAAACTGTGGAAAATTCTGAAAGAGATGGGAATACCAGACCACCTCACCTGCCTCTTGAGAAATCTGTATGCAAGTCAGGAAGCAACAATTAGAACTGGGCATGGAACTACAGACTGGTTCCACGTAGGAAAACGAGTACGTCAAGGCTGTATATTATCACCCTGCTTATTTAAGTTTTATGCAGAGTACATTATGAGAAACACTGGGCTGGAAGAAGCACAATATAGAGTCAAGATCACTGGGAGAAATATCAATAATGTCAGTATGATCTCATTTTGACTTAATTATATCTGCAAAGACCCTGTTTTCAAATAAGGTCATATTCTGAGTTTGTAGATGGGTGTGAATTTTGGCGGATACTACTGAAGTCACGCTAATGCTCAAACGCTTTGTATGGCTTGTATCTTTGGTGCCATTGTGGTAAAGAATCTGCCTTCCAGTTGAGGAAGTGCAAGAGAATCAGGTTTGATCCCTGAGTTAGGAAGATTCTCTGGAGGAGGAAACGGCAACCCACTTCACTGTTCTTGCCTGGAGAACTCGATGAACAGAAGAAGAGTCTGGCAGGCTACAGTCCATAGAGTCGCAAAGAGTCAGGCATGACTGAGCAACTGAACACACAGACATCCTCAGAACAACTCTTTCATGATGAAATGGAATTCATATTTTAGGGGAAGACATGAGAAATTTAAAGTTTTTCTCTGCCCTTTTGGGCTTCCTCTATCCTTGTATTATACATTAACCAGACTTCTCCAGTGGCAGAAATACCTGTGCAACTATAAAGATCAAGCTTTCTTCTGCTGATACAAGTCATTTAACTCCTTTCTCCATCCTTTAAGGGGTCATGATGACCCATCACTTGCTTTGTGCATACAGACATCATTGGTGAACTTTATGTACAAAGCCAATGTATGACTTTACATATAAAATCAACATATAATTTTCCTTAAATATAGCGATTGGAGCCGGATAAGGCAATGGCAACCCACTCCAGTACTCTTACCTAGAAAATCCCATGGACGGAGGAGCCTGGTAGGCTGCAGTCCATGGGGTTGCAAAGAGTCAGACACGACTGAGAGACTTCACTTTCACTTTTCACTTTCATGCATTGGAGAAGGAAATGGCAACCCACTCCAGTGTTCTTGCCTGGAGAATCCCAGGGATGGCGGAGCCTGGTGGGCTGCCATCTATGGGGTCGCACAGAATTGGACACGATTGAAGCTACTTAGCAGCAGCAGCAGTGATTGGAGCAGGACAGACTGGGTCAATCAACCTGGGGCACCTGATGAAAGTTCTTATTGGCTTAAATACTTACTTAGGACCTTATTATTATTGCTAACTCTACTACTTGTATTCTGTTTATTTTACAAGATTATTGTTTCTCACATTGCCAGAATATGTGATTGAGTCTCTGATAAAAATAGTGATAACCAGGTAACTTGAAATGACTGACCAAATATATTGTTATATAAGGTCAATGGTTATACTAGTGTAACTCTAGATATGGTAAAAAGCCACAAGAGGGAACCATATCTGGACCATAATAGACTAGTAAAAGGGACAGTCCAGAGGCTCGGCTACTCTTAACATGACCTAGCCCAGTAATAGGACTTCGAGTGACCTGTCAATGAAATGCTCGCCTGACCTGAGAATGAGCATTCCTAGTGCCATGGTACAAACTGGTCATAAACCACTTCCCAAAACACAGTCAAAATTAAGATCACAAAAGACAGTTACAAAATAAGGAATATTGTATGCCATCTAGTTCTACAAGAATTAAGTCATTAGCCACTGTAGTCCCTGATCTACGATACTCCCAGAAAGAAATTCAGGGTGAAGATCAGCTTGAGACACTTTGTGCTCTACAAAAACTGACTCTCAGATAATTATTTTCTAGAGAAAATTTTATGAACCCAGTTTCTCACATCTTTCCATACTTAGAAAAATGCTAAAACCATTAAGACATCTGTTCCTCTTGAATGCAGTTATCCTCTGCCAAGATGGGTGTTGGCTGCACAAATCCCTTCTCCAAAGTCACATATACACACTGGCTTCCCCCCTTACCTGTAGAGCTTTCTGAGAGACTAACTCCTGGGTTACAATCCTTAGATTGGCTGAAATAAATTTTTTCATTTCTTTCTTAGATTGACTATTGGTGAATTTTTTGTCAACCTTGAGATAGATAGCATTAATATTATGGACAACATTTAATAGACAAAGAAGCTAAGACCCAGAGAACTTCAGTAAACTGAAATCAGATAGCTAGAAAATGGATTCAAAGCTAACTAGATCTGACTCCACAACCCATCTAGTTTAATGCTTTGACTATACTATGTTGACTCCAATTCTTACCACAATACTATGTTCAGAATAGATTCGATGGTTAGAAAAGTTCTTATTTTAATAACCCTGTATTTAAAGCCATGGAATTGTGCCACTTTTCAAGTACAACCAACACTTGTAATTGTCCAGAGCACTTTCACAAATCACTGGACAAAAATCCAAACATCACGAAAATGGGAGAGACCCAATCCACAAGTCCTCTAGTCCTGAGATCACCATTCAGGGAAGCTCTCCCTAGGGGTCTGGAAGAGAGGAGGAGAGTTAAAGCAGTTCTCCACCCAGACACTGAGGAACCACTGCCAAGACAGTCTTCACCTTGGCCAGAGTGTGAAACTAAAGGCAATTGTCAAATGAACTCGGACCACCTTGGGATCTGCTTTAGGCTAGAATGCACTCAAAAGGAAACCCAAGTCATCACAGCACAGCAACTGGCTCATATCTGCTCAGAATGACGTGTATGGTTTTATGGGTTTATTTGTAGTAAGAAGCCAAAAAAATATTATACCTTATCGTGGTTTCCCCCTGACCTTTATAAATAATGTGCATGGCAGCTACAAGCAAAATTTCTTTTATGATTTCCCCTGTGAAATACTTTTCAACTATCCAGTCTGGGAATATATTTACTTCTGTGATCTAAATTCTCTCCCTGGTTTGCGTTAACTTTTACCAAACTTCTGGCCTAGAATTTATCATTGGTTGAAAGCCAGCTGGTCAACAAGAACATTTAAGAGTTTGCCTTTGTTTAGTTTCCCCTTTCTAGGAATTTAAACACAAATGAGACATTTCAGCGTTCTGAGATGGCATCTGTTTCCTTCTTTATGCAGGTTCTCTTTCCTCCACTCCTTTTAGCTCTTCATCCCCTACCCTGCCTCCCTCTCCTCCTCATCTCTTTTCCGCTCTCTTTCCTCATCTATCTCTTTCTCTTGCCTCTCCCTCTTATCCTTGCCCCAACCATCTCTTTTTATCTCTCTCCCCTGTCTCTCCAGCCTTTCTTAATCATTTTGATATTTGTCAGATCCATGTAGCCTTATTAAGCCAAGCAATTAGGTTTTTTTTTTTTGTCAAATGTCTTAAAAAATAATTTCCGCCAACTCCCTAGCTTCCAGTGTGCATTGGTGCCAAGAAAGTCCAGAATGTTTACTCTGCTGAGAAAATTAATTGTGACTTTCAGGCATAAACCTTCTCTCAACTTCCCTCCCAACTCCTCTGGACTTTTGGATAATCCAAACTCATCCTTTCTTTCCTCACTGATATTTCAGAAATGCTCATCCCTTTCTTGCTTGCTCAATAGCCCACTCTATAAAGTTTTATTTTTTCTTCTCTGCCTAGAAGCATTCTAAATATCTCTTGCCTGAAAAGTCTCTCCCTACCCTTCCTTTTCTTCCTTTCATTCACTACCTAATCCTTGAAATAGTAAACTTGACTCTTGGTCCTCTTTTGCCCACTTCTCTTTTGCTCCTTTATATGCTAAATACTAATTTCTGCTACTCCTTCTACAAAACTCACTAGTCTTCAAAAATTGTTTTTGCAAGGTAAAGTATCTGTTATCAATACATCTAATAGTCTCTTCCTCTCAAATAACTCCACTTGAATTTTCTACAGTTTAATGTTTTTATTGACCAGTCATGCCACTTTTGTTAAAGGTATTTTGTGTCTTAGTTTGTAGAGACTCTCTCCTGATGCTTTGAAATCCATGTACTTTATAATTCCTCTTCAGATCCTTATAGTGTGTCCTTAAATTTGTTTCATTCTCAAAGCTTTATATCAGATAGTAGCATCCTTGGTTGCTTCTCTTCTCCTCTCCTCTCCCTTCCCACTGGTTTGTCTTCAGGTGTTTCCAGACCTTCAGTTATTATCTAGAGTCATGTTTCCAAAGTACGAATCTGTACCAAAGGTACCTAGGGGTTGACAAGTTTGGGGACTTTGGGAAACAGAGTTTGCATAGACATAACCTGCCACAGTGGCAATAGATTTGGGTTGTCCTATAAGAAGTGGTAAAATGGAGGCAGGATACACCTGTATCCTTTTCAGATACATGTTTGGGTTTCTAGACATACCCAATGAGAGGTGGGTAGGGGTAGCAGAGAATTTTTAGGTGGCTGTACCTGTTATGGAGAAAGGGGCAAGAAATGTAGAATACTGTGTACAGTATGATTTCATATGGACCTACAGTTTGGAAAGGCTCCTGTACAGTCCGGTCACACTGCAATTTTTATAGATAAGTAAATCAAATGCTCCTGAGGACTTCGGGGTCAGGGCAGCTCAGAAGCATCCCAGCTGCAAGTCTAGTGGAGGGCTCAGTTTGTAAACTTCTCTGGGGAGGGCTGCTGACTTTCCTCAAACTGCTACTTCAAGGAAGGTTTATGACAATGTCAGATCTTGGGTTTTGCTTAATCGATTGGTCATGTCCAGTTCTTTCAGAACTTTTGGACTGTAGCCTGCCAGGTTCCTCTGTCCATGGGACTTTTCAGGCAAGAATACTGGAGTGGGTTGCCATGTCCTTCTCCAGGGGATCTTTCTGACCCAGGGATCAGACTCGTGTCTTTCATGTCTCCTTCAATGGAGGCAGATTCTTTACCCATGCATACTTTTCCCATTGGGAAGCCCTGATCTTAGATTGCAGGGCTTTATTTCTCAAGGCTGCTTAGGGGATGTTCCTGGTGGTTCGGTGGGTAAGGATTCAGGGGGCTCCGTTCAATCTCTGGTCAGGAAACTAGACACCACGTGCAGCAGTTAAGACCTGGTGCAGCCAAATAAATAAATATTTTAAAAATGAAAGGACAGCTTGGGGCTTATCTACCATTTCAAAGAAGAAAATGTGGAGTAGGACTCAGGCCTTCACAGGGTGTCCATTGGAAATAAATCTTTGCCTGAGAGGTGAGTCCATCTGTGATGGCCTTGGACAAATCTGGTTTCTGGTCTTGTCTTCTTGTTAGCTATTTGTTTTTGTTAGGATAGTGAGTGCTCCTTTCATTCCTAGGGTTTTTTTTAATTAGAATTCACTCACTGACACTGTGCTTCTAACATTAACCCCATTCAGACTTGGCCTCTTCTATAGTAGTTACCTAAGTAGCTGCACTTTATTTTGCTTGTGCTGCAATAAACAAAGATATTCTGCTGAAAAAAAAAATTATTTCAGCACTAAAACCGGAATTTCAGTCATCCTAATTAACACCTAGAATGTAACACTCCCTATGGTCTTGTTACTATGTTTGAAATTTCTCTAGTTCCTATTGTTCTCAAACTTAAAGGTACATTATAATGTGTGTGGAAAAACTTATATTCTTGGGCTCAAACCCTAAAGTTTCTAATTCAGTGGACCTGCAATGGGAAGTGAAAATCTGTATCTCTAATAAGTTCCTGAGTGAAGTTGATGTTGCTGGTTTTGCAGTTACACTAAGGGTACCTGCTCCAGTTTGTGACGTCCCTTGGGAAACATCAGAAACCATTGTTATCTCGGGTAATAAAGATTATACAGAGAAAATTTTAAACATCTTTTCCCTTCCTTTTTACTTTTTCATCTCTTTCCTTTTCTTTATAATTTTTTATTCTTTTCCTTTCCCTCTCTTCCTCCTTTCCTTCTACTTAATCCCCACAGAACATTTTCCTACTGGGCCTCCAGATACAGAGGAAGAGTACCCATTCATTCCTAGCCTTTAGATCCATCAACAGAATATTCCTAGAATTCAGATAAATGATACATCCAAGTGAAATTTTGAGGTTTTAGATCAAAAATCAATTAATTTGATTTTTAAAGTCAAAGTTACTACATAGTCTTTAGGACAGTTTTTGCTGTTGAGAGCAAATTTACCCTGCACTTTCAAAACAACTTAATTCAAGGCTGGGAATCTGAACACGCCAAAATTCAAAACAGAATCCTTCAAGTTAAAACACGTGTCATGTCAATGAACCATTTCTTGAAATGTTACCCTTTGGCCTCTTTCTGTTCAGTGTAGTAAAGCCTTGATTAATCATATGAAACCAACCAAACTGAGCCATTAATTGCCTGGATTTTTTTTTCCCCATAGCATCTGAAGAAAGTCAATCTGAGCAACCAAACTAATTTCAGAGATTTATTTTAATAATAATAATATGTACCTTTGAATTTGTTCACACTAAATTCAAGCTCTTACATCTTCTTCACATATAATATTGGCAACAAAATTCAGAGTTACTAATACTCAGAAACTAAAGTTTCCAAACTTAAAAGAAAAAGTTGCCCAGAATTGACTGCTTAAGGCAGGAAAGTAGGTGATTCATTATTAAAACAAATAAAGTGAGCAGTGCTGGTGTAGGGGCAACAGGGCACTATGAATAGCGTCCTTGGCACTGGATTAATATACCTTCCTGGGGTCAAGTTGTCCTGTCATGGCCAAAAAGTGTGACCTTGGATATATTGCCAAATCATCTTTCTGGCTTTGGGTTTAACATCATTTATGGCAGTATTGGCAACCCAGTTCAGTATTCTTGCCTGGAGAATACCATGGACAGAGGAGCCTGGTAGGCTACTGTCCATTGGGTCAGAAAAGTCGGATACAACTTAGCAACTAAACCATCACCATCACTGTGACAATATTATGAATATCAAAAATTACTGATAACTCATTTTAAAGTATAAAGGACTGTGGACATTGTGGTAGGGCATTTCTGAAATGGGTCCCTGTGATCTCATCTACTAGCATTTATGCCCTTGTCTGATCATCTTTTCTGGTGTGTTGGCTTGATGTAATGACTTGCTTCTAATAAATAGAATGTAACAAGAGTGATAGGATTTCACATTCAAATTAGGTTGTAAAAGGTTGTGACCTCTTTCTCTTTCTCTGCTTTTCTTGTTTACTTGCTCTGATGAAGCAAGTTGCCATGCTGTGAGTTACCCTATGAAGAACCTCATGTGGCAAGGACTGGAGTGCTTCCTCCAGCCACCAGTCAGCATCAAACAACCCGTGAGATATTGAATCCTGCCAAAAATCACATGAGGGAGCTTGAAGGTTGACCTTTCCCTAGCTGAGTCAATACGTCTACAGCCACAGTCACCAACTTGATAGTTTGGGGAGATACTTGAGGCAGAGAATCCACACAATTTACTCCCATATTCCTGATTTGCAAAAGTAGGGAGATAATAAATGTGTGTTGTTTTAAACAACTGTGCTTTACAGTAATTTATCAGGCAGTTATAGATAATCAGTACAAAAATGAAAAGTGTTGTAATTCGAAAATTTGAAGATTTTGGGGGAAAATGATAGCCACTTAGTTGGATTGTTCTAAGTCTAAAGGTAATATAAATAATTACACATCAGAAGTGATTAACATGCTGCTGCTGCTGCTAAGTCACTTCAGTCGTGTCCAACTCTGTGCGACCCCATAGATGGCAGCCCACCAGGCTCCCCCGTCCCTGGGATTCTCCAGGCAAGAACACTGGAGTGGGTTGCCATTTCCTTCTCCAGTGCACGAAAGTGAAAAGTGAAAGTGAAGTTGCTCAGTCGTGTCCGACTCTTTGCGACCCCATGGATGGCAGCCTACCAAGCTTCTTCGTCCTTGGGATTTTCCAGGCAAGAGTACTGGAGTGGGGTGCCATTGCCTTCTCCGAGTGATTAGCATAGTGACAACCAATAGTAAATGTTTAATGATAGTCACATTTATCATAAATTTTCTGTTAGAAACCTTTCCTACTGCAATGGTGATCCTATTATATATCCATGTGGACTGTAGCTTGTATTTGACACAGATTAGAGAAGCTTTTGCTTTAAGATGGAGTGGAGTTTTGGTTGGGGATAAAATTGCTGAATGAAATAGCACCTTTTGTGCTTTAAGCTCCCCTTTGTGGGAAGCTCAAAGTGGGAGTACACGTTAGCTATACTTGTTAAAATGAAAAATCCTCAACATCAATATTTAATATTTAACAAGGAAAGACAAAATCACAAGATGCATACCCACCAGAAAAGTTAAAACTCACACTAAAGTGTCATGGAACCCTCTTGTATAGAGAAAGAAAAAATAGTAAAACCGTTTTGGAAAACTGTTTTAGAAGTTTCCTAAAAGAAGCAGTTAACTTAAGCAGTTAAACCCACAGTTACCCTAGCTTATCAACTTCTAAGTGTTTATCTAAGAGAAATACAACCATATGTCCACTAAGCTTGGTACAAGACTGTTCCTAGCAGCTTTATTCATAATGCTTAATCAGTTCATTATCAGGAAAATGGGTAAACAAGCTAGAATATTAATATGATGGAAAACTACTTAGCAATTATACTTAGCAATTAAAAAAAGAACTTTTGAGACACCTAATAGTATGAATCTCCAAACATTAATTAGTCTGAGTGAAAGCAGCAAGATGCAAAAAGGGTTATTTCTTACTTACATACTTACTGTATGATTGCATTTAGATAACATCCTAGAAGAGGTAAAACTAATCCATGGTGATAGAAACCAGGATAGTGGCAGTTTTTGTGTGTAGGTGGGAGGAATACTGGGATTGATTGGGAAGAGGCGTGAAGAAACCTTCTGGGATGGTGGAAACTGTTCGTATCTTGATAGAGGTTTACAATGTATGGGATGCCTGTATTTGCCAAAACTGATAGAACTGTACATTAGGGACTTGTTCCCTTCACTTTATGTAAACTATTAATATATCTAAATGTTAGAGATACTGGCTTTGAGTAAGTGCAGGCTTGTGCTGGATTTTGAGAAGAAAGAAGTATATGTGTGACTTATCTTGCAATCATGAGGGAAACATTATGGCGATTAAGTAACCATGTCCACTTGGGGAAAAATATGAAAAAAGATAGAAGGCACTAAATAAAACATTTTCCTACTTTAAAAACTTCCTAAAAATCCCTTAAAAGCATACAATGTTTTTATTAGGGACATATAAAGATAACAACATCAGTTTTTGCTTTGATCTAGATTCTTACTTGGCAAGTATCTGAGTGTCAGGTGGAGTAAACATGACCAGGTTGCTGTACATTATGAGAATTGACTGTTTTGCAATCATCTGGAAAATTTAAACAATCCAAATGTTAACCACTGTAGTCCAACCCAACATGTCAATGTTATCTTGTTATCTTGTAACTAAAGGAAAAAAAAAATCATTTTTTTTTTTTTTTACTTTTAACATTTATTTGGTCACAATCATGTACAGGTGCAAAAAAAAAAAAATCTTGCTCACTATGCTTATTTCAGTGGCCTTTATAAACAGAACACTTTTAGTTAAAACACTATGTGTGAAAAAGTTACATTTTGAAGACATTCATTTCTTCTCTTTGTAGTCCTACCATCCAGGGCAGGCTGTGGAATTATTGCTGTGCTTGCACTGATGCTAGTGGTTTACCATTAATGAAAGCATTCAGATGTCTGTGGGTGGACTCAAGAAAGAAGATGGCAACAGATAGCATGTGGTTAGTAAAACAAAGCCAAATCTTGTGCAGTAGAAACCTAAGCCCAACCAAAATAGATCTTTTCATGGAGAAAGTGGGGTTTTGAGCCTCAGCTGTTATGTTTAGTCCGATTCTGTGAGATATCAAGGGACAATGCTTGGATATATTCAACTGTGGTGGACCTTTGTGGCATTTTTTCCTTGCTAAAGGAATAATTTGGGGGTGCTTTCTGCTCCTATTACAAGTTCAATTAACTCTGGGTTCTGGTAGTAGAATCAGAATGTTGGTAGGACAGGAATTTCCACAAGAAAGCAGTCAATCAGACAAATATTAGAGTTCAGTAAGCAAGTTTATACACTGATTGATATTTTTATTAGCCACAAGACAGTGGTTAATACGATTCACTATTGATTATTGTCCATTCATAGCGTTATGGCAATTGGGCCAACTCTTTGCTGGGAAGTTGAAGAAAATAGAGTTAATTCTGAATACAGGCATACCTTGTTTTCTTGTGCTCTGTTTTATTCATCTAGCTGTTTCTTCATCACAGGGATGGAGAACCACAGTGTTGATAATCCCCATGTTCCTGCATTTTAAATAGCTCTGATGCTCTTCAGTCCCCAAGAAATGTTCTTTTTCTCATGTCTGTTGCCATCAGCAGTGACAGGAAATGTGGGACTCTTTTCTTATATTCTTGAATTTTTGGCAGAGCATTGTGAGGGGAAAAATCTTTTTAGTTCAGTGTTTATTTGGATATACTTATCTTAGAAAATAACCCAACATTTCACAAGTCTAGATTTTTTCTGAGGGGTTTAAAATGAATTTATAGCTGTCCTTTATAGAGAGTCCAGGTAGTAAACATCCAAGCATTGAAAACATTTAATGGGAGATGTCCCTGGCACTGGCAAACTATTTACAGCTATTTTCATTCCACCATTTCATCTGGTATATCTCTTTTGAGTGTCTCACTTAAAACTGTCAGAGTTTTGTGAAACTCACCAGGGAGAGCCTTTAAAGAGCTCTTAATTATGTAAATTGCAGATCACTATAGCTTGCCAGATAACATAGTGATTATTTTTTAAAAATCCTCAGGCAGGAACACCCGAAATATAAAATCTTTTTCTCTCCACTGCAAGAACTAGAATTCTTCCCTGAGGCTCATTTTTAACAAAGGTCCCTTGTTACCAATCGCCAGCTGAATGAATTAAGCTTTTTTTTTTTTTTAATCAAACCAACAAATCAATCCCCTTCCACAATGAAGGTCTCATTTTTTTCCCTCTGATTATTTTTCACTTTGTAACGCATCCTGAAGTTCATCTCATTATCCTCATCATTATCAAAAACATGTATTGCCGATGGGCACTATAGTTACAAGCGAAGGAAAATACAGAACAGATTACTCAGAATGTAAAAGAACATTTGGTTGACTAAGATGCTCCTTGATATACTGATTTTATTGATTAGGTCATTTCCTCAAAGGAGAACAATTGGTCCCAGAGACTCTTAAAGATGTGGTAGCACGATTAAGAGTGACAGGTTTCTTCAATCCTTCAATCAAACAAGCTGAAGGCACAGTGAGAGGGGAGGAAAAGAGGCGGGACACACGCTGATTAACATAGTGTTTCAAAGAAATCTTCAAAGAGTCAGGACAACAAATCTCTTAAGCACGTTGATCAGATATTGGTGGACATATTGCTGAGAGAGAATTTAAAATGTTCATAACTTTGTGGCCATCACTGTCTTGATTCTTTTCTCTCCAGGAGTAAATGAACTGATTCTAAACATAAAGATTGATTCCTCTAAATAATTCCACTTACCCCTTGGAAATGCTGCCCTGCTTCCTCTAAAGTAGGGTTTCTCAATCTTGGCCCTTCTGACATTTTAAACCAAGTAATTCTTTGTTGTGGGGCCTGTACTCTGCATTGTAGAACGCTTACTGGCATTCCTAGCCTCTACCCAGTAGATGTCTATATAAGAGCTCCCCAGCTATCACAACCAAAAATGTCTCTAGACACTGCCAAACATCTCTTAGAACACAGATTCACCCCCAGTAGAGATATAGAGGGAGAAAACACAAATTACAGGTTATACCAGCCAGTCTGTAAGTGTGACTGTGTTCTAAACGGAAAACACAATTGATAATAATTTATTGTCTTACAGAGCCCTAGTCACTGGACAAACAGGTATGGCTCAGGAATATTCGGTTAAAAGCACAAAATTGAGTCCTATGGCAAACATAAGCAAAATGAAAACTTACAGAAAATTCAGTCCTGTGAAATGAATCATAGGACTGAAGATAAAGCTAAAGAACCAGATGTTAGAAAGGACAAGAACCAATGAAGCTCAGGTCCTCTGAGAAGTTTCTGTCTGCTTGGTGAAAGGAAATAGTGAATATCTCAGGCTCATGCATTAGGAAGTCATCTTGAACATTATTTTCAGTCTTAAAGAAAGCCTGACATTCTAACCTGGGTCACATGACCATCCATTGACCAGGAGCAGACAGATCCTTGAGTATCATACACAAAGACCTTACCTAATGGGGCAAAATTAAGTACTATCACGCTAGCAATGAAAGCATTCTCGGAAGAACAATGACTCTGTTGCTATTCCCTTCAACAGGGTTGGAGAGTAAATATTATCATTCTTTACAGATGAGGACATTTCAATTCAGTGTGTAAGTAACTTGCACCAGGTCACAAAGTTAGTAAATAGTTAAATCAAGATTGAAATTCAGATGTGCCTGACTTTGAAGTCTCTAATCCAGGAAGCACATTCCATTGTTCTTATATTTATGGAAATTCTTAGTCACTCATCTATTTGATTAACCACAACAACCAATAAATAGGCATCTGTTGAGGGCCAATGAGATCCAGCTTCACAATGTAAAGTGAAAATGTTGATTGCGCGGTTGTGCCTGACTCTCAGTCATGTCCAACTCTTTGTGATCCCATGGACTGGGGTGTCCTGCATTGCTGGCAAATTCTTTTTTTTTTAATTAATTAATTCATTTTAATTGGAGGGTAGTTGCAATATTGTGGTGGATTTTTGTCGTACATCTACATGAATCAACCACAGGTGCACATGTAGCCCTACATCCTGAACTCCCCTCTCAAGTCCCTCCCCACCCCATCCCTCTGGATTGTCCCAGAGCACCAGCTTTGAGTGCCCTGCCTCATGCATCGACTTGCACTGGTTTTCTGTTTTACATATGGTAATATACATGTTTCAATGCTATTCTTTCATATCATCCCCCCGCCCCCACCCCCGTCTTCTCCCACAGAGTCAAAAAATCTGTTCTTTATATCTGTGTCTCTTTCGCTGCCTTGCATATAGGATCATCATTACCATCTTTCTAAATTCCACATATATGCATTAGTATACTGTATTGGTGTTTCTCTTCCTGGCTTACTTCATTCACTCTATATAATAGGCTCCAGATTCATCCACCTCATTAGAACTGATTCAAATGCATTCTTTTTTTATAGCTGAGTAATATTTTGATGTGTTTATGTACCACAACTTGCTTATCCATTTGTCAGCTGATGGACACCTAGGTTGCTTTCATGTCCTAGCTTTTGTAAACAGGGCTGTGATGAACACTGGGGTACAAATGTCTCTTTCAGTTCTGGTTTCCTCAGTGTATATGCCCAACGGTGGAATTGCTGAGTCATATGGCAGTTCTATTTCCAGTTTTTTTAAGGAATCTCCACACTGTTCTCCATAGTGGCTGTACCAGTTTGCATTCCCATCAATGGTATAAGAGGGTTCCCTTTTCTCCACACCCTCTCCAGCATTTATTGTTTGTAGACTTTTTGATGGTGGCCATTCTGATCAGCAGGAGATGATACCTCATTGTGGTTTTGATTTGCATTTGATAATGAGTGATGTTGAGGATCTTTTCATGTGTTTATTAGCCATTAGTCTTCTTTGGAGAAATGTCTGTTTAGTTCTTTGGCCCACTTTTTGATTGGCTGTTTGTTTTTCTGGTATTGAGCTGCATGAGCTGCTTGTATATTTTGGTGATTAATTCTTTGTCAGTTGCTTCATTTCCTATTATTTTCTCCCATTCTGAAGGCTGTCTTTTCACCTTGCTTATAGTTTCCTTTGTTGTGCAAAAGCTTTTAAATTTAATTTGGTCTCATTTGTTTATTTTTTTCTGGAAGGTGGGTCATAAAGGATCTTTCTGTGATTTATGTCAGAGTGTTCTGTCTATGTTTTCTGCTGAGAGTTTTATAGTTTCTGGTCTTACATTTAGATTGTTAATCCATTTTAAGTTTATTTTTGTGTATGGTGTTAGAAAGTGTTCTAGTTTCATTCTTTTACAAGTGATTGACCAGTTTTCCTACCACCACTTGTTAAAGAGATTGTCTTTGCTTCATTGTATATTTTTGCCTTCTTTGTCAAAGATAAGGTGTCCATAGGTACATGGATTTATATTTGGGCTTTCTATTTTGTTCCATTGATCTATATTTGTGTCTTTGTGTAGGCAGATTCTTAATCATCTGACTCACCAGGGAAGCCCTTCAAAGTGAATGAATTATAAACAGATTATTAATACTAGATAGTTCTAGCTCAAGAGAATCTGCATCCAAGTTGGGGAGACAAAGTTAACCATGAAGAATTGAGAGAATAAGATTGAATGCTAAATTATGTGATATGTAAAAATCAAGGAACATATATATTAAGCTTATAATTCCAACAGAAAAAGGAACTGGAGGAAAAACAAAGCTGACATAAATTAGTTCTATTAGGCAAGATTATAAAGGAAGCAGGGTTTCCTTAGTGGCTCAGTGGTAAAGAACCCACCTGCCAGTGCAGGAGATGCAGGTTTGACCCCTGGGTTGGGAAGATCCCCTTGAGAAGGAAACAGCAACCCTAGTTGTCACTCTAACACTGGAAACTCTGTAACGGCAACGCTAGTATTATTGCCTGGGAAGTTCCGTGTATAGAGGAGCCTGGTGGGCTACAGTCCATGAGGTCACAAACAGTCAGACATGACTCAGTGTCCGAGCACATGGTGAAAGTAGGACTCAAGATAATTAAAAAATAACTTATAAATTTAAATTTATATCAGTCATGAAACACAACACATTTAGTTTCTAATGGATACAAAAAAAAAAAAAAATGAACTGAAAGTTATCCTCTCACAGTCCTGGAGTCCAGAAATCTGTAATCAAGATGTTAGGGCACACCTCATGAGAGGCTTCAGGGAAGGTTCTGTTACTTGCAGCTTCCAGATTCTGGCCTGTGTCAGCATCTCTTGGCTTGTGACCCCATCACTCCAATCTCTGCTGCTATTATCACCTGGCTTTCTCCTTTTGTGTGTTCATCTCAGATCTTCCTCTGCCTTACTCTTATAGTGATTCTTGTCATTGGGTTTGGGGACCACTCAGATTATTCAGGATGATCTCCTATCTCAAAATCCTTAATTTAATTCTATCTGTAAAGACCCCTTTTCCAAACAAGTAAATATTCATAGATTCTGGTAATTATGAAAAGGACATATTTGGGGAGGTGAGCACCAATTAACCCACTACACAAAATATAATTTGCTTATTGTCTCTGTCTTATAACTCTGTTTTTGTTCCTTGGGGAGATAGAGCCCATAGACTTAAAGAAAAATAAAATACAATAATTAAGTTCACTGATTCTGGAATCAGAGAGGGAGTGTGGTCATTATTGACCTCCCAAAGCCTCAATATCTCATATATAATAATTATCATAATAATGCTTTTGACTGTATTGTGCACCAATAACTGTGCATTCATTACACACACCATATGTAATCTTAAAATATATTCATGGAAGCCAATATCATTTATCACAAGCAGCAATATGGGTTTAATGCCACTTAGTAGCTTATGACTCTAGACATGTAACTTAACCTGTCTAATGCTTCAGCTTCCTCATCATTAAGATGGGGACAATGATGATATAGGCTACTAAGTAGCATTAAACCCATGTTGCTGAACTATAACTTTGTTATGTTGTTGTTCAGTCACTGAGCCATGTCCAATTCTCTGTGACCCCATCGACTGTAGCACATCAGGTTCCCCTGTCCTCCACAATCCCCCGGAATTTTCTAAAATTCATGCCCACTAAATCAGTGACACTGTCTAACCATCTTAACCCATGTCACCCCCTTCTCCTCCTTCCCTCAGTCTTTCCCGGCATCAGGGCCTTTTCTAATGAGTCAGCTATTCACATTAAGTGGCCAAAGTATTGGAGATTCAGCTTCAGCATCAGTCCTTCCAGTGAATATACAGGATTGATTTTCTTTAGGATTGACTTATCCTCCTTGTTGTCCAGGGGACTCTGAAGAGTCTTCAGCTCCACCATTCTAAGCATCAATTCTTTAGCATTCAACCTTCTTTATGGTCAATTCTCATATTTATACATGACTACTGAAAAAAATCATAGCTTTAACTATATGGACCTTTGTTGGCAAAGTGATATCTCTGCTTTTTAATATCAGTCTAGGTTTGTGATAGCTTTCCTTTAAAGGAGCAAGCATCTTTTTATTTCATGGCTACAGTCAATGTCCACAATGATTTTGGAGCCTAGGAAAGTAAAATTTGTCACTACTTTCACTTTCCCCCTTCTATTTGTAACAACAATCAGTTCAGTTCAGTTCAGTCACTCAGTCATGTCCGATTCTTTGAGACCCCATGAGCCACAGCACATCAGGCCTCCCTGTCCATCACCAACTGCCGGAGTCCACTCAAACCAATGTCCATTGAGTCGGTGATGCCATCCAACCATCTCATCCTCTGTCGTCCCCTTCTCCTCCTGCCTTCAATCTTTTCCAGCATCAGGGTCTTTTCAAATGAGTCAGCTCTCTTCATCAGGTGGCCAAAGTATTAGAGTTTCAGCTTCAACATTAATCCTTCCAATGAATACCCAGGACTGATCTCCTTTAGGATGGATTGGTTGGATCTCCTTGCAGTCCAAGGGACTCTCAAGAGTCTTCTCCAACATAACAATACCTTACTAGAAAATTACTGAAGGTATTAAAAGAGACACCATCTGGTATATGAGTCCCTTAACAATAGTCATTGTTGAAACTAAACCATAACACGTCACCAAAGATGGTGTACTGATGTAAAATAAGCATATGAAAAGATGCTCCACATCATAAGCTCATCATACAATCATAGTACATATTGGATCAGTGTTTTCCAGGAACTGGTTATGTTGGAAACCTTGTGACTTATTGGACAGACAAAGTTCATAGGGTGAAGGAGTTAGATAGCAAGTTTGGAAGAAAGTGGGGGTGGGGTGTGGCCAAGGAGAGAAGGCAATGGAAGAACAGGAGATTTTGAGTCATCTTTGTTTTTAGTTCTTGGACACATACATTGAGTATTTACCACATTCTAGACTCTGAGCTTAATGTTTACATGCATTTTCTTTACAACCTTTGCACCAATTGTTGAGGATGTGGATGCTTTGATGCCATTTTCTGTATAGAGTCTAGTTCCCACACTACCAACCAATGAGCAATAGCTCAAGAAAAATGTGGTAGGGAGTGTGTGGCTCACATCACTATATTTGTCTTGACTGCCCTGGCTTTTCTCTAATGTCTACAGTTAATATTTGTATTTTATTCACATTTATAGTTGTTCTCTGGTGGAAAGGTAAGTTTAATGTAAACAACTCCATTTTACAGAAAAGGGAACTGAGGCTCAGAGTAATTACCTAAGGTGAGGCAGTAAAGCTAACATCACAACCTAGAACTCTAATTCCATTAACTATACTTTTAGGCCATTGTTTTCACTGAACTCACTGGTCACTTGAAGAATATGGTGTGTACTTTATATTCCAACTGGATATTTTTATGAAATAAAGGAATTAGTAGTTGATTCACTTCTCCCATAAAACACGAATACCACCACAAAGTATATCCTATGTTAAAAGACTTTTGCCATAGCCATTATCTTTTTATATACTTGTTCTATTTTTAAATTACACCAGCATAAAAATAAAGCATATTCATTCAACATAGTAACCTATACTTAGTGATAAACATTAGGCAATTCTTAAACAAACACAAGAATTACTAGGTCAACTGAAAGAACATAAGCTTGCAACATGCCAAGAGGTCACATGCATTGAAAAAGAATGGGAAAAATGAGTGTGTCTGTATTGTTTACTGCCACTTTTGCTGAAATAAACTCTGGATGGGCAGTTTTTCCTATGAGGAACTTTGGCTTTGCTGGTGGTTTTTCATGAATCTGTGCAGCATATAATTGATGGTTTTTCAGTTATGAAGAGAATTACTAATATGTACTCAAACACTCTTTTGAGGGTGAGAACATTCAAATGCTGACTCGAAAGTTGGGAACTTTCAAATATAATAAAGATAGTAAAGAGAGGAAGAATTTGTCTTTTAAAATTTAATTTATGTACATTTTCTATCATACATTAATTCATAAGACAGGAGAAGAAGGGGGCAACAGAGGATGAGATGGTTGGATGGCATCACCAACTCAATGGACATGAGTTTGAGCAAATTTTGGGATTTAGCAAAGGACATGGAAGACTGGCATACTGCAGTCCCTGGGTTGCAGAGTTGGACATGACTTAGCAACCCCACAATAACAATTTTGTAAACAGTTTTAGTATCACAGGAAAATTAAGATAAAGTTACCTACCTCCTGCTCTGAACAAATGCATAGCCTTCTCCATTATCAACATCCCCCACCAGAATGGTACATTTGTTACAACTGATGAACCCACCTTGACACATCACATGACCCAAAGTGCATAGTTATAACTGAGCTCACTTTTGGGGTTGTACATTATACGTGTGTGTTAAGTCACTAAGTCATGTTCGACTCTTTGTGATCCCATGGACCATAACCCAGCAGGCTCCTCTGTTCATGGGATTTTCCAGACAAGAATACTGGAGTGGGTTGCTATGCCCTTCTCCAAGGGATCTTCCCAGCCTAGGGATCAAGCCTCAGGTTTCTTGCATTGCAAGCTGGTTCTTGTACATTATATAGGTTTGAACAAATGTATAATGACTCATATCTATTATTACCATGTCATACAGACTCTTTTCACTGTCCTCAAAATCCTTCTTGCTCCACCTATTCATTTCTTCCTCCACAAATCCTAGAAACCCCTGTCTCCATAATTTTGCCATTTTCAGAATGTCATATAGTCGGAATCAAGGAACATTTATAATAGGGCTTAAGAAACATTAGCATGAGACTTTGGGGTGGGATTAAGCAATCCCTGTGACTGTCACTTGGAAGTCCTAAAATTCAATTGCACAATTTTTGACACCTCCAATTGCAATGTGAGATCAGTGTCCTTTTCCTGTATATTTGGGGTGATATAAGTGCCTCATTTATCACAGGCAGAATGTAGTAGAAATGACATGTGTAACCTCTCAAAGCTAAATCAGAATACAGTTTCCACTTGATTCTCTTGGAACGCTCACCTTTGGAGCCCTGAAATAGTAGGGAAGAAATACTACTCTGTTGCTACCATGCTGTAAGGACGCTCGAGCATGAACAGCCACTTGTGGGTACTCTAACTGAGGGCCCTAGTGTAGGTCCCAGCCAACAGCTGGCATCAACCCCTGGGTATGTGAATTAAGATACCTCCTGATAATTCCAGCTCCAACTGTCTTGTCACACAGAGACACTGAGGTTTTTTTTTTTTTTTTCCAGCAGAGGTCCCAGACATCATGAAGCTCTCTCTGAATTGCTGAATATCAAAATATTGAACTTAATAAAGTGGTTGTTTTAGGACAAAAAGCTTAGGGGTAGTTTGCTATGGAGCAATACTAAAAGAAACAGTTATCAAACTGTCCTCTGTTCCTAACTCTTGTGTTAGTAATAAGTTAGGTGTTTGGGAAGGTAACTGAGCTATTATATCACACCAAGGGGATATTTGGGCTTCCCTGGTGGCTCAGATGGTAAAGGACCTGCCTGCAATCCAGGACACCTGGGTTTGATACTTCAGTTGAGAAGATCCCCTGGAGGAGGAAATGGCAACCCATTCTGGTATTCTTGCCTGGAGAATTCTGTAGACAGAGGAGCCTGGAGGGCTACAGTCCATGGGGTTGCAAAGAGTGAAAGACTAGAAAGAAATGAAAGACTAGCTATCTCTTCAAGAAAATTAGAGATACCAAGGGACATTTCATGCAAAGATGGGAACAGTAAAGGACAGAAATTGTATAAAACTAATAGAAGCAAAGGATATTAAGAAGAGGTGGCAAGAATACACAGAACTATACAGAAAAGTTCTTCATGATGCAGGTAACCATAATGGTGTGATCACTCATCTAGAGCCAGACATCCTGGAATGGGAAGTCAAGTGGGCCTTAGGAAGCATCACTATGAACAAAGCTAGTAGAGGTGATGTAAATCCAGGTGAGATATTTCAAATCCTAAAAGATGATGCTGTGAAAGTGAGGCACTCAATATGCCAGCAAATTTGGAAAACTCAGCAGTGGCCACAGGACTGGAAAAGGTCAGTTTTCATTCCAATCCCAAAGAAAGGCAATGTGAAAGAATGCTCAAACTACCACACAGTTGCACTCATCTCATATGCTAGCAAAATATTGCTCAAAAGTATACAGAGTGAAGTAAGTCAGAATGAAAAACACCAATACAGTATACTAACGCATATATACGGTATTTAGAAAGATGGTAATGACGACCCTATATGGGAGACAGCAAAAAAGACACAGATGTACAGAACAGTCTTTTGGACTCTGCGGGAAAAGGTGAGGGTGGGATGATTTGAGAGAATAGCATTGAAACATGTATATTATCATAAGTGAAACAGATCGCCAGTCCAGGTTCAATGCATGAGACAGGGTGCTCAGGGCTGGTGCACTGGGATAACCCTGAAGGATGGGGTGAGGAGGGAGGTGGGAGGGGGGCTCAGGATGGGGAACACATGTACACCCATGGCTGATTCATGTCAATGTATGGCAAAACCCACTACAATATTGTAAAGTAATTAGCCTCCAATTAAAATAAATAAATTTTTAAAAATGCACTGGAGATTGAAAAAAAAAATTCTCCAAGACAGACTTAACAGAATGGTTCAAAATTCTCCAAGACAGACTTCAACAGTACATGAACTGTAAACTTCCAGATGTTCAAGCTGGATTTAGAAAAGGCAGAGGAACCAGAGATCAAATTGCCAACATCCATTGGATTATCAAAAAAGCAAGAGAGTTTCAGAAAAACGTATACTTCTACTTTATTGAGTATGCCAAAGACTTTGACTGTGTGGATCACAATAAACTGTGGAAAATTCTTCAAGTTATGGGAATACCAGACCATCTGACCTGCCTCCTGAGAAATCTGTATGAAGGTCAAGAAGCAACAGTTAGAACTGGACATGGAGCAACAGACTGGTTCCAAATAGGGAAAGGAGTACTTCAAGGTTGTATATTGTCACCCTGCTTATTTAACTTAATTGCAGAGTACATCATGAGAAATGGGCTGGATGAAGCACAAGCTGGAATCAAGATTGCCAGGAGAAATATCAATAACCTCAGATATGCAGATGAATCCACCCTTATGGCAGAAAGCAAAGAAGAACTAAAGAGCCTCTTGATGAAAGTGGAAGAGGAGAGTGGAAAAAGCTGGCTTAAAACTCAACATTCAGAAAACTAAGATCATGGTATCTGGCCCCATCATGTTATGGAAAATATATGGGGAAACAATGGACATAGTGACAGACTTTATTTTGGGGGGGCTCCAAAATCATGCAGATGGTGACTGCAGCCATGAAATTAAAAGACACTTACTCCTTGGAAGAAAAGTTAGAACCAACTTAGACAGCATATTGAAAAGCAGAGATATTACTTTGCCAACAAAGGTCCATCTAGTCAAGTCTATGGTTTTCCTAGTAGTCATATATGGATATTAGAGGTGGACTATAAAGAAAGTTGAGCACCAAAGAATTGATGCTTTTGAACGGTGGTGTTAGAGAAGACTCTTGAGAGTCCCTTGGACTGCAAGGAGATCCAACCAGTCTATCCTAAAGGAAATCAGTCCTGAATATTCATTGAAAGGACAGATGCTGAAGCTGAAATTCCAATACTTTGGCCACCTGAAGTGAAGAACTGACTCATTGGAAAAGACCTCAATGCTAGGAAAGATTGAATGTGGGAAGAGAAGAGTATGACAGAAGATGAGATAGCTGGATGGCATCACCGACTCGATGGATATGAGTTTGAGTAAGCTCAGAGAGTTGGTGATGGACAGGGAAGCCCAGCATGCTGCAGTCCATGGGGTCACAAAGAGTCGGACACTACTGAGTGACTAAACTGAACTGAACTGAGCGACTAACAGTTTCACTTTCAAGGGTACATTTACATCAGGGTTCAGTAAACTCTTGGTGGCAGATCTTCAGTTGGAATTTAGTAAGCTCCATGAACACGACAATGGATCAGTGGCTAACTTAGGAACTGTCAAGGAAAAAACCAGAACTTTAATGTCTAGGTCACTGTTTTCCTCTCTACAACATATCCTGCCTATATTCTCAAACACTCAAGGATTAATGCAGATGACACGTCCAGCTCCACTGGAGGCATCCTTCCTATCACAGCATTCCATTCTGTGTATCCACACTCTCAACTTTCCTGGAATCAGTCCACATGTGTCTTACCCAGTGTTCACAGATATTTGCTCCTCCACCTATTCTATTCCTTGTCTTTCCATTTGTTTCTCTATGTGGCCTCTTCTGTCTTCATTTTACTTCACTAATTCATCTAGACTTCATGGTTAATCATTGACACAATTTGAATACCAACACTAGCAACTCTTGCTCTCTTTTTTTCTGCCTGGCAAAGTAAGACCCCAGATCAACCTACTATTTGCCTTCTCACTGCCTAAAACTTGGCTATATAGAAACTTTCAGGAAAATTTCTACAACATGTGAATTGACCCTACTATAAATGTATGATTTTTCAACTTCGTATAGACATTAACCTTGGCCAGGTAGCCCATCATTTCACTTATCCTTAGTCATGATCCTTTTCCTTATGTCAGCAAATATTCCAAAGTATACCCCTTTCCTAAAATCAGCACACATATTTTCTGCCTCAGATATCCTCATCTATATCACCACGAAAACACATGCATCATCACTTTAATTCTCTTACTTAATCTTTCATCTCATCTGTATCCTCCTTCTGGGAGTGGAAGAGGAGTTATCTGTGTATTGGGATAATCTGCATGAATCAAATCTCCCATCTGTACTCTTATCCTATCTCCAATCATCCGTTTGGGACTCGCTCTATTTATGATTTAATTTTCTTCTGTATATTAAAACTTTAATTCTACTGTCTCTTTTCCCTCGCACAGTCTAGTTTATCTTACCCTAAAAATGTTCATAAACCTTCCCATGACTCTGACATCCTCTTTACAAACCCTCTTAGTGCTCTCTATTTCCTCCAGATCAAGCTTCTTATGAAGGTCTTCTACCATTACTATCCTACTTCTCTATTTCACTTCCCAATCATTCCTCCACATAGCTCCATCAGCATGTGAACATGCTAGTTTTCCCATCTTAAATTGTAGGCATTTTTTTTACACTACTCCTGCAAGTCCCCTCAGTTTCTGTATATACCTTTATACAAATATTTTTTAAAGGATTGTTTCCAATAAAGTTCTTATCCCCATCATCCCACTGAAACTTCTTTTGTCAAGCCCTCTAATCATGTCCATGTTATTAAGTCCAGTTATACATTTTCAGGCCATATCTTAACTTACTGGTAGCATCTAATGTACCAGATTATTCTCACCCTCCTTCTACATATACTTCATATACTTAGACTGTAGGCTTTGACGTTTTCTTGGTTTTCCCCCTTCTTTCCCTGTCTTCATCCTGGTTGCCCTTCTCATCAGACCCATATGGTCTTCTTCCTATCTATTCTTGTTGTCTTGTTAGTCTCAGCTAATTATAGAGCTTTAATTCCCCTCTATATGCCAATGACTTAAGTTTATAGCTTCAGCCTATTTATGTCTCCCAAATACCAGACTCATATAACAGCTACATTTTTGAAATCTCCTTTTGGATATCTCAGATTTATCTCAACTTTAACATGTCCATAACCAAATTCTGTGGACTTTCCTGGTGGCTCAGTGGTCAAGAATGTACCTGCCAGTGCAGGAGATGGGGGTTTGATTCCTGGGTTGGGAAAATCCCCTAGAGGAGGAAATGGCAACCCACTCCAGTATTCCCGTCTGGGAAATCCCATGAACAAAGGACCCTGGTAGGCTACAGTCCATGGGGCTGCAAAAGGGTTGAGCAAGACCTAGTGACTAAACAAACAAGAACAAACTGAATTTACTTCCACCTAAACTCTATTCCACTTGCAGCCTTTCTCATCTCAGATAATGGTCATTCCATCCTTGAAGTTTATCTGGCAAAAACACTTAGCGTAACCCCTGAGGTCTTTCAGATACTCTTACACAGAATTTACAAGGAAAGCTTATTGGTTCTACCTTTAAAATACATTCACAATTCCAACCGGTTCTTACTTCCTCTATCCTTTCTACCCTCGCCTGAGCCATCATTAACTTTTACCTGAACAGTGTTCTCATTGATCACTCTGTGTTTTTGCCAGCCCTATGGCTTGTTCCAAACACAGTGGGCAGAATGCTTCATTCTCCTACTTAAACCCTGCAGTGGCACTCCAGTTCTCTCAGAGTAAGAGCCAGAGACAAGACGATGGCCTTTAAGTAGCTTCATGATCCTTCACCCTCACATTTTTTACCTCATCTCTTTCAAGCCCTTCACTTGTCCACTACATTCCAGCCACACTGGGCTTTGTGTTGCTGCTCGAACATTCCAGATACTTTGCAGAGACTTTGCAGTGACTGTTGTTAAGCGTGAAATAATCTATCAAATACCCATACAACTCTCTCAAAATGCTCCAAGTTTCTGTTCAAAAGTCATCTCCTTAATGTGGTCTGATCTGACCATACAATTAGAGTCTCGTACTCTGTTGACTTTTCTTATTTTATAAGCTTCTTATTTGAACCCAGAAGTGTTGAAATTTCCCAGAATTTCATTAGTGCTCTATTTCTTTTTTCTCTCGTCATACAATTTCTAATGACTTCCAGATACACGTCTCTAGCCTTAAGTTCTTTCCAGGGTTTTAATTTATGTGCTAAACATATAGAAAGATGTTGAAGGAAAGGTTCACATTAAGTATTCTTCTAGATCTCCCTCTCTTTCATTTCTATTTTCTGGACCAATAGTAGCCAGATATTCCTTCTTCAAGTCAATTTCTATCTAGCTTATCTAGCTAAGATCATGCTCCATAATATGGAATGCCTCTCCTGAGGAATACTTGAGGCTATGCATATCAAATGAGAAATGCTTATTCCTGTGGATCTGTGCTAGTACTGAAGCTACCAAAAAATACTGCGACTATGACACATATTGATACAGCATCAGTTATTCTCAAGTGCTAGTGAAAAAAATGTTGTCTTTAAAATATTGTTCCTATGCTAAAACTAACATAGGAGGCAAATATTATGTTCAGCAATCATCAGAGAAAAATATGTAGTTTCTTTTTCTTAGGAGTACTTCTTTGAAGAGATTAAGAATAATAGGCTTCTGCTACTAGTTCTATGTGAAGCAATGTGGGTGGTATTTGGGATTCCTATGGAATAGCACACCTGTCAACAGTAGGACTAAATCTCTATGATGAAAGAATTTTAGGCACCATAGTTACAGATAAGAGAGAAAACTTTAGTCATAGTTTTTCACACAAAACACAGGACTCAGTTTCTCCTCTGAGCAGGTATAATTGAGATCTGGTAAAGTTAAATGGGTGGCCCTACATGGGTGGCCCAAGACAGACGGGTCATGGTGGAGAGTTATGACAAAACATGGTCCACTGGAGAAGGGAATGGCAAACCACTTCAGCATTCTTGCCTTGAGAACCCCATGAACAATAGAAAAAGGCAAAAAGATAAGACAATGAAAGATGAACTCCCTAGGTCAGTAGGATCAGTGGAGAAGTAACTCCAGAAAGAATGAAGAGACAGAGTCAAAGCAAAAACAACACCCAGTTGTGGATGTGACTGGTGATGGAAGTCAAGTCTGATGCTGTAAAGAGCATTATTGCATAGGAACCTGGAATGTTAGATCTATGAATCAAGACAAATTGGAAGTGGTCAAACAGGAGATGGCAGAGAGTAAACAACGAAATTTTAGGAATCAGCTAACTAAAATGGACTGGCATGGGTGAATGTAACTCAGATGACCATTATATCTACAACTGTGGGCTAGAATCCCTTAGAAGAAATGGAGTAGCCACCATAGTCAACAAAAGAGTCCAAAATGCATTACTCAGACGCAATCTCAAAAACAACAGAATGATCTCTATTTGTTTCCAAGGCAAACCATTCAATATCACAATAATCCAAATCTATGCCCCAACCAATAATGCTGAAGAAGCTGAATTTGAAAGGTTCTATGAAGACCTACAAGACCTTCTACAACTAATACCCCTCAAAAGATGACATTTTCATTATAAGGCATGGGAATGCAAAAGTAGGAAGTCAAGAAACACCCGGAGTAACAGGCAAATTTGGCCTTGGAGTACAGAATGAAGCAGGGCAAAGGCTAACAGAGTTCTGCCAAGAGAATGCACTGGTCATAGCACACACCAATAACACAAGAGAAGACTTTATGCATGGACATCACCAGATAGTCAACATCGAGATCAGATTGGTTATATTCTTTGTAGCCAAAGATGGAGAAGCTCTATACAGTCGACAAAAACAAGACCAAGAGCTGAGTGTGGCTCAGGTCATGAACTCCTTATTGCCAAATTCATACTTAAATTGAAGCAAGTAGGAAAAACCACTAGACCATTCAGGTATGACCAAAGTCAAATCCCTTATGACTATACAGTGGAAGTGACAAGTAGATTAAAGGCATTAGATCTGATAGACAGAGTGCCTGAAGAACTGTGGACGAAGGTTCGTAATCTTGTACAGGAGGCAGTGATCAAAACCATCCCCAAGAAAAAGAAATGCAAGGGAATGACAGAGGATGAGATGGTTGGATGGCATCACTGACTCAAAGGAAATGAATTTGAGTCAACTCTGGGAGTTGGTGATGGACAAGGAGGCCTGGCGTACTGCAGTCCATGGGGTCGCAAAGAGTCAGACATGACTGAGCGACTGAACTGAACTGAAAGATAATTAGCAAAAACAAACAAACAAAAAAAGTTTTAGGAGTGATCCTAGACCTCTCTTGCCCTTTGCTTCACACCCTCTAATGTGTAGTCATTCAGCTTCACTTTTTTCCTGTTTCACATCTGTCCTTTCTTTTCTCATCCAATTGCAGTGATCTTAATCCAGACACTCCTAAATCTTCGCTGAAATACAGCAGTGGTCTCTAACATCTTTTCCCTCTTTCTCCAGTGCCATCTGCTCTACACTGACCACAAAGTACTTTTTCTAAAATGTTAAGCTCCCTTCAAAAGGTTTTCATTATGTCCAATGTAGATGCAAATACTAGTGCCACATAAATCGACTCCAAGATCTTGCCTCAGTTCTTTCCTTCACCAGTTCTGTCATTGTTCCCTCACATGCCTTCATTCTGCCAGTGCTCTGCTTCATAGATCTATGGAGCTGCTGCACTTCTTCTCCTTTGACTGACTGTTCACATTCTAATCATTTTGTCTAGATGACCCTTTCTTCCTCTGCTATCCTGTCATATCACTCCTACTCATTCTTCATGAGTCATATTGAACATCTCCCCTTTCCTGGTGCTAATTTCCCATCCTGACTTGCTTTGTTTGTTTATAGAATCATATATATCTTTATTATAGTAAATAGAATTCAATTCTACTGGTGTATGTTATTTTATTTTTTCTCTTCTATACTGTGAACTACTTGAATTTAGGGAATATGCTTTTTTCATCTCTGTCCAAGTGGTGCTTAGTAATGTAATAGCCTAATAGATATAGAGACCATATATATTTTCTAAGTGGGAAAGACAGGATGGCAGGGAAAAAAAAAGAAAGGATGAGAAAATGAAGAAAGGAAGAAGGGAAGCATGGAACGAAGGAAGGAAGCAGTGAAACAGGGAAGAAAAACATCAGCAAAAAATTTTATTATAGAGTTAGTCACGGGAATAAAATCTATCTTTTCTGATCTGGGCTTTTCTTTCTGCAGATATTTTAGGCTCCTGTCACTTCACTATAGAATGAGGGTATTTATCCAGACAGTAGGGAAGCTGCAGAATTTCTTTGGTTGTGGTTATTTCTTTCTAAACACATCGGAGAGAAACTTCAGCTATCTGCTGCCTGTGGTGTCAGCTATACTGTTTGAAGTCCCTGGTGAGGAGACAGCTAGATGCCACTAGTGGCAATTAAGGTCCACAGAGTATTGTTAGCTGAACTTGCTGTTCCAGCTGGCAAGTTTAACACATACTCTGCTCCAGCATAAGTGGGCAGTGTTATGATCACAGCATACCACCAGCCCTGTCGTTATTATAGATGGGCTCCTTCATGGTAAGAACCCATGTGTTCTTTACATGGGTAGCTTCCTCACAATTATGATTTTAGCTAGACTAGCTTCCCTTCCTCTTAGGCTCAAAGTGAATTTGCCATAAAAGTACTGACATGTTTGAGAAATTCATTTCACTTAGATCTTTTTTCCAGGTTTGATATTACTGCCTTCATATCTACTTAAAGAAAGAAACATTCATGCCCCAACTTCAGCTTCTTGGTGCTGGGAATATAGTCGGTTTATCATCATTTCAGTATCAAAAATACCTTAATGATCTGAAATATGCAGAGATAACCCTACTTCTTTTATTCAGAGTAAGCGTGAAGGGATCTTGAACTTTGCTTATTTCAAGCTCTTCATTTTATTTTTAAGGAAGCTGGAAAGTAGAATGTTTCAGTGACCTGTCACACATTAATTAGGTAGCAGAAGAACTGGGTTTATATTTCCAATCATCCCTCTTTTCAGTTCATTGTGTTACAGCCAGAAATTGTCTAAAGCACTATTTTTTTTCCCCTCAAAATGAAAATACCATTGCATGCACTCATGTTAAGTCCCTTCAGTTGTGTCCAACCCTTTGCGATCCCATGGACTATAGCCCATCAGGCTACTCTCTCACTGGGATTGTCCGGGAGAGAATTCTGGAGTGGGTTGCCATTTCCTTCTTCAGGGGATCTTTCCAACCCAGAGATCAAACCCACATCTCTTACTTCTCCTACATTGGGAGGCAAGTTCTTTATCACTACCACCACACGAGAAGTGCCCCACTACCATCCTACAGTGTAGCTATGCCTTTTCAGTTATACTCCAGTCAGGAAATCAGAATCACAGTAGAAGTTTTGATGAGAATAATACTGAAAATTTGTTGATCTGAAGTTTGAAGTCTGAAATAGCAAAAGAGGAAACTCTGAGGTAACATGAAAAGCAGCTTCTATTCCTAGGCTGAGGAAATAAAAGGAAGGGATTGGTGTTGTCAGAGTCTAGAGATACAAATGAGGGTTGGCAGAACCAGAATCCAGACCTCTGGTGGTGGCTCAGATGGTAAAGAATCTGTGTGTAGTATGGGAGACCAGAGTTTGATTCTTGGGTCAGGAAGATCCCCTAGAAAAGGGAATGGCAACCCACTCTAGTATTCTTGCCTGAAGAATCTCCACAGACTGAGGAGCTTAGTGGGATACAGTCCCTGAGGTTGCAAAGAGTCGGACACAACTGAGTGACTAACAGCAAAGGAGGAGAAGTGGATAGCCTTCTCACAGTGCCTGATAATAATTCTCTGCTGCAGCATAATGAAATATGGCAAGTCCATGATGTTCATCATGTGCTGCTGATATTCAAGAGACAGTAGGCTGTGACCTTATTTCACCATCATGTTTTAAATGATGTGATTTTTAAAATTTCTTTGGATGGAGAATACATTCTTCGTCTTTCAGTCTCTGTTACTCCACATTGGTTCCTCTTGCTCTTTCACACGTTTAAGCCTAACTTCCAAAGGCTTTTGAGTTTTGGAGATCCATTCTAGAATGAAATTCCATACTTCTCTTCCCTCTCTGGTACCTAATTTCATTTTTTTTTTCATCTTTGATTGTCAGCTTTTAAAATTTCTTCTAGCTCTATGTTTATATAAGAAGTGAAAAGCTAAGAAGTAGTTTCTACTCTCTTTAGAAGAATAAACCAAAATCCAAGAGCAAAAATCCTTTTGGCATTTTTTAAAAGAGAAAGTTTAGCTATAAAGAAGGGGGCAAAGAATGACTATTGCATTTTTGTTTGAATTAGTTTTAAATGTGAATTTTACATGATAAGTTTGAGCATGGTAGTGGCTTGGGGGAATTAGATCCAATTCGGTGATGTTTGTAGATGTAGTCTTTAGACATATTCTTCTTAATCTTTGCCATATTGTCAATTAGCATTTAAATACCCTCTGGCCTAAATACGTCATTTCTGTGTTGGTTTATTTGGGAACTGATCTCTCTAAATTCTTGGTCACTGAAATCATGCTAATAAAGAACTGTATTTAAGTGTTCTGTTCTTGTATTTATGCGGTTTTGTTAGTTATTTTTATTTAGGAAACATTTTCTAGAGCAATGAACCATAGGATAATCAAGTGACCTGCCATTTTTTTTTCATAAAAAATAAAATGCTTCCAGATGGTGTTAGACACATAGAAAAGGATGTATTTTTTCAGCCTACCCAGAATGTCCCTAAATAGCCAATTTTAGTTTTTGTAAGGCACTAGCCTTACAAAAGTTGCTACCTGTTTCGAACATAAGGGGAACAGGCTTATGGGGTATAAAATGGCTAATATTGGGAGCAGCTGGAACTAACTACATCCTGTTAACATAACAGATTAAGGAGAACTATGTGAGAAGAATCCTGCTCTAAGTATAGGTTGACCAGTTCATAACTCCAGTTGTGAACAGTTCAGGTGTAAACAGGTTGGATCTCTGTTTACCTTACAGAAGTGTCCACAGTCTTGAGCCACCTCACAGACATGTGGAACAATCTCTCTTCTGCAGATCTACCAGCCACAGCTTGCAAAAATAAGTTTTCATTAAAACAAAATAAAACTCACAGGAAAAGTTTGCAATAATTGGCCCTGTGACCCAAGTAAATCAACTCAGTATTCTTTTGTAGGATTGTTGATTAATGAAGAAGAACTAAAGAGCCTCTTGATGAAAGTGAAAGAGGAGAGTGAAAAAGTTCGCTTAAAGCTCAACAGTCAGAAAACTAAGATCATGGCATTCGGTCCCATCACTTCATGGAAAATAGATGGGGAAACAGTGGAAACGGTGACAGACTTTGTTTTTTGGGGGGCTCCAAAATCACTGCAGATGTTGACTGCAGCCATGAAATTAAAAGATGCTTACTCCTTGGAAGAAAAGTTAGGACCAACCTAGATAGCATATAAAAAACAGAGATATTACTTTGCCAACAAAGGTCCATCTAGTCAAAGCTATGGTTTTTCCAGTAGTCATGTTTGGATGTGAGAGTTGGACTATAAAGAAATCTGAGACCTGAAGAATTGATGCTTTTGAACGGTGGTGTTGGAGAAGACTCTTGAGAGTCCCTTGGACTGCAAGGAGATCCAACCAGTCCATCCTAAAGGAAATCAGTCCTGAATATTCATTGGAAGGACAAATGCTGAAGCTGAAACTCCAATATTTTGGGCACCTGATTTGAAGAACTAACTCATTTGAAAAGGTCCTGATGCTGGGAAAGATTGAAGGTGGGAGGATTAGGGGATGACAGAGGATGAGATGATTGAATGGCATCACTGACTCAATGAACATGAGTTTGAGTAAACTCCGGGAGTTGGTGATGGACAGGAAGGCCTGGCATGTCGCAGTCTATGGGGTCACAAAGAGTTGGACACAACTGAGTGAATAAACTGAGCTGAACTGTTTAACTTTGGGGGAAAACTTTGCTTCTGCTGATACTGCTACATTAAAATTATGAAGTTGGGTGTTGTTACCATTTTCAATAATACTCAAATAAATCCAAGCAGAGACAATCAGAGATGAATAATAGATGGAATCAGAATGAGAAAGTCCTGATGATGTGAGTATCTTGAAACCAAGCTGGTTCTCTGTAGCTGTTTGATACTTTGTGCAAATCTATAGTATTCTTCCCAGGCATATGAACCAATAAACCCACATGTTAAATTCCAACTTGTTTGAATTAGGTCTCTGGCACTTGAAATTGAACATTTTTCCCATCATGAGATGAAATAATTAAAAAAAAATGTTAGTAGGATTGGGGGATGGTAAGGCTCTCCTTCAGTAGACTGTAAAGGAGTTTTTAATCTCTTCTCTATTGAAAGACAAGTGACAAATTTTGCCCTCTGGTGAGTCATACTCCTCTGTGTAGGTTCCAGGTTAATAGTAGCTGCCATTCCATCACTTTCTCTACCATTCTTAAAAGCATATTAAAATTCTTGTGTTCTGGTTATCTGAAGCCACATAACAAACCACCTTCAAACCAAGTATCATAACACAACAAGCATTGTATTAGCGTGCACCTGGATGAGTTCTCTGTTCCATAGTGTCTGGGACCTCAGCTGTAAGGACTCAGATGTCCGGGAGTGACTTGAATAGCTGGACGGGGGACTCATTTGATGACTCTGTCCCCATATCTTGGCAGGTATGGCAGAAAGAATAAACTCGGCTGGAGCTGGTAGCCAGAATGCAGGACTTCTCCATCATGGTGGTTTCAGGGTAGTCAGACCTCTGACATGATAGCTCAGGGATCCCAGAGAAAATGTTCTAGTGAACAAGAAGGAAGTTGCATGACCTTTTAAGACCTAGCTTCCAAAGTCACACAATAATATTTCTGCCATTTTCCATTGATAGATGTAGTCACATGGAGAAGGCAATGGCACCCCACTCCAGTACTCTTGCCTGGAGAATCCCAGGGACGGGGGAGCCTGGTGGGCTGCTGTCTAAGGGGTCACACAGAGTTGGACATGGCTGAAGCGACTTAGCAGCAGCAGCAGCAGCAGCAGCAGATGTAGTCACAAGCCCATTCAGAAGCAAGGAGAGTGTACATAGACTTCACTTCTCAATAGGGAAAGTGTCAAGAGATTTGCATCCATGTTGTAAAACTGCCAAAGTTTAGTGAGTAGAAAGAATACTAGTATAGATATGACTTTGAAGCAATTTTATATATATATATATATATGTATATATATATATATATATACATACATACATACATATATATGTATATGAAAGTGGAAGTGTTAGTCAGTCATGTCTGACTCTTTGCAACCTCATGAACTGTAGACTGCCAGGCTCCCGCATAGATGGAATTCTCCAGGCAAGACTACTGGAATGAGTTGCCATTCCTTTCTTCAGGGAATCTTCCTGACCCACGGATTGAACATGGGTCTCCTACATTGCAGGCATATTGTTTACCATCTGAGCTACGGGGGAGGTGTATATATATATATATATATATATATATATATATATATAAATAGCAAGATGAGCATGTAATTTTATAAATATCATTACAATACTTGGATTGCAGAACTCCTGGATTAGGAGTGAGATTTGGGTTCTATTTTAGGATAGGATAAGAATGGGAGAAAAAGACAAAAATAGAAAGAACTGAAAGAGATTAGTATAAGGGTTGACGAATACTAACATGAAAGTTGGCAGACATTCTAATTTTTCCAGCATTATCTCTAGTAATAGCATTAGCAGTGTTAATGGTAATTCTTCCCATATCCCTGACTCATCTAGGCTCTGTTGGAGTATATAGAGATGGCTTCTGTGGGCAGAAAGTGCTTCAGTCAGCTAGAGATGGTCTGAGATCCTCTGGGCAAGGTCAAAAAAGTTGCCTTGAAAAATGAATGAGAGAAATGGTAGAATAGTTTACCTTAATCATCCTTTTGTAACCCTAGTATAGGTTGCTTGACCCACTGTTATATATTGACTAACACCCCACTACCTCCTATAGACGATTGGGGGAAAAGAGGTTTATTTGATTTGTTTTTTTTAAAGTCAGATCCATGCTATAGCCAGCTTCTCCACTCTCACTGGTTTGCTACTTATCACTGATCGCTCAGTCTCAGATATTGATGTGCATTGTGAAAAACTTTCCCCAAACTATCTTTTTTAAAATGTGCTACCTTAACAAGGGGATGGATTCTGACCAAAGAAATATGGGAGTGGCCTCAGTACTGTCACTGAAATTGTTTGAGAATGAGGATGCAAGTTCAAATCCAAACTCCAACTTTTACCAGCTGTGTAATGATAGCGACCCACATACTCCCTTTGGTCCTCAGTTTCCATGGGAAAAAATGGACATAATAAAGCAATTACTTCTTATGTTTGTTGTGAGAAGTTAACATACATAAATAGATGAGGATAGTGATCAGCACAATATAATCACCTAGCACATATTTGATATTAGTGCTTGCTGACCTGGTCTGTGTATGGATAAAGTTTCTGAAGCAGATTTGAGTGTATTAGTCTTTTTTGTGAATCTAAGGATTGTACAAAAAATTAGTAAAAATAGGGAAAAAACCTTAAAGTTATCTTTCAAAACTTGGAGCGAAAACGGTTCACATTTTCTTAGCCTTGATAGATTATTATGAGCTTTGGAGAGATCAGAATTTGAATACCTGGCTCAGTTATCTGTGAGTCATGTATTTGGGAGAATGCCTTTCCTTGTGCCCTTCCTCAGTTTCTACTTTTGGGAATAATTCTGTATTCATGGGTTTGTTTTGACAACTAAACAATATCATATGTGTAAGTAGCTATCATTCAGTAGATGCTCACCTTCCTCTTCCCCTGAAAGGGAGAATTAGTTTTATTTTCTGACCCTCAAGTCTGCATGTTAATGATATCATACTTGGATATGTCTCAAACTTTAATAATAATTACAGTTGATGTGATTGTGTCCAACTGACACAATGATTGTTTATCCTCTAAATCACATGCTAAAAAGAAAACTACTTTGGGGATTAGGCCCCACATTCACTCAAATAAGAAAATTTGACATGGGATTTCAAGATTAAAATATTAAGAATATTCAAGAATATGCTCATACTCTTTAAAACTCTTCATAGAAGATTTGTTATTCATTGACCTCAGTAAAGTTTAGAAGAAATGTCCCATATTGCAGGTAGTGATCATCAATTCAGTAGAAATTTCATTTGAATACTATTAACTTGCCTCTCCCAGTATCTAGAAGTTTTCTCTAGTTCTAGTTATGTGGAATTTAACAAAATTTCTTGAGCTCATAAATGGTTACTGAATGAAATGTGGATGGAGCTCTTGGAACAAAGAATTGAATTGGTATCCCACCTCTTACTACTTACTAGATCAACAAGCCGATTATATAGCCTTTCCAACTTTAGTTTTTCTATCTGCCCATTGGAAAGTGTACTAGTACTTACTTCTTAGGATTGTTATCACTATGTGAGATCATGTACAAAAAGCACTTGGAATAGTAAATACATCTCCTACCCCTTCTGCTCTTCTGTCTTCTTCATTCATCTTGCCAAATGGCAAGTACCTCATTTATTTATTCTGACCCATACATTAGGTTCTTTATGTTTCTCATCATTTATTTTCTGATCATTTCTTTCTTGAAACAAGCTGATCTGGTCTATAAGTGGCATTCAGGAAGGAGTAACAGGGTGAGAGAATTTTATACAAGAAGTAGATAATTTCTAATGTTCTATTATGGTCTACTTCTCTGTTAAAATGCATAATTCAGCCATTCCTTTAAGAAGGGTGATAATGTCATGTTGCTTTGATTTTAATGAGACCTTTCCTGAAGGTAGAACTCTTTGGGCTCCTTTATGAAACACCAACCCCAGCTGTTTTATATTCTGCAGGTGTTATGTAAATGTCATATATTAGTGTTTTACTATCTAGTAAAACAGATGAAATGGGGTTTTTCTTGCTTCTTGTTCCATAGGGTGCAAATAAGACTGGGTCATTGTCCTTTTGATTATTCAGCTGCAAGTTTCTTTGCTTTAAGAAAGCACAGTGAAAATAACTGTCAGGAATGCTGTCATGTTAAATAATAAGAGTTAAAATAATTAACATGTAGAGAGTACTTATTAGGTACGAGAGCTATTCTAAGCCTTCTTTATGTATTATCTTTTCTAATGCTCACAAAAATGTGTGAAATGAGTAATTGTCTTAGCTTCACATTGCTAGATAAAGAAATGGACATTTTAGAACATAAAGGACTCAAACTTGGTAGTACAAAACCAGTGGGTGGCTGAGTGGAGAATTGAATCCAAGTTGACTTGATGACAAATTCTGTGTTCTTAGTAATCTGTCCAATGTTATCTAATTCAAGAAGAATCAAAAAGCCATTTTCTAATTAATCATATTTTAGGAAAGACAAGGAGAATTCCATAAAATAAATGATAAGATATATGGACTTGGAAAAATATGACATATTTGATAGGATGTATTAAAAAGTACTGATAAAGACATTGATTGCTGATGGGAGACAGGATGTGGCAAGATCATGTATCTAGAGGGGACAGTTCTGTCAGTTGAGCGGGGGCAGGATAATTAGATTAATAACAAACTGTTTTTTATGGTAGAGTAGGGGCCTCGAATACAGATGTCTGTGGAAGTTTGACAGGGAATAAAAATGAATAAAGTTGGTGTGTGCAAGAGTCAGGGAATTATGGAGTCTTCAGGGAACTGGAGAGAGTGTGACCATCCAAAGGGAAGAGCTGTTTCTTGGTGGTCCTTGTGGATATTTTCACATGTGAATGAAGACCCAGTGTTACTAGAGGCTCTGAATTGTAAAAGAAGGACAGAAATCCAGATTTCCATGTGCTTTATTCTGCTTTTTAGAGGTTGGCAATCACATCTCATTTCAATAATACTTAGTTAAAATATTTTAGAAACAACCTACTCTAGAGACTGTCTGTTTGCTTTCCTGAGCTTGAGTATGAGAAACTGAAAAGTCAGTTGGGTCCAGACTATAGAAGTCACCCAACGCCAAGCTAAATACTATTCTTAAATTGTTAGGCTAAGAGAAGCAGCAATTGAAGGCTTTTCAGCAGGAAATGGGTATGGAGGGTGCTGTGCTGGAGAAAGATTAATCTGATTTGTGAATGAGAGAAAGAGCAGGCAAGATGGCCAAGTTGGCAGCAATTACATTCATTAGTGTAGCTGAATGGAATGGCAACACAAATAACTGATTTGTACTATTAATAAGAACCTATCATATTATCATTCAGTTTTACTTTTCTGAATACATAAGCAAAGGAAAAAAAAATGAGAAATAGGGGCGGTCCATTTGGTGGGATCTTTCCTAAACTAATCAAACAGCAATTTATCTCCAAGGTCCCATGTGCATCCTGGCCTCCTCTTCTTCCCTTGGCCTGATGTGCCTTCACCGTTAGACCTTCCTCTCAAATCATGTCTTGTTATCCCAGCCAGACTGTGAAAATCACTGAGGGAGAGGTCCATTCTCTCTACTTAGAACTCGATGAAAAACTGAACAACAACAAGAACAAGATATGGGGCTCCTAAAATCTTCTTAAAATATCTAACTATCTGAAGGCCTGTTCTGCCAGATTTTCCCAGAGCACAGAGAACTTTATTCCTGATCTCCACCCTGAACTCCTTTCAGGCTGTGCTGAAGGTCCGCAACTGCACCAGCTAGTGACTTAATCCTTGTAGAAGTAGACGACAAATGACAACTTTTAGTTGGCACAGCCAACTGGCAAATGAATTTATAGCAGACCTTCATTTTCTGAGCGCGTGCATGCATGCTCAGTTACTTCAGTCGTGTCTGACTCTTTGTGACCCCATGGACTGTAGCCCACCAGGCTCCTCTGTCCATGAAATTCTCCAGACAAGAATACTGGAATGGGTTGCTGTGCCCTCCTCCAAGGGCTCTTCCCCACCCCGGAATTGAACCTGTGTTTCCTGCATTGCAGGCAGATTCATTACTGCTGAGCCACAGGGGAAGTCCCCTTTTTCGAGTCCATTGCTTTATTTAGTTTCAGATGCAATGGCCAAATTTCACCACGGGTGGTCGTCAGTATCTTAGCTCTTCCAAAGAACGAACTTTGACCATTGCTACACATGGAACAAGATATTCACTCAGGGGCCAGAACAACAGTGATCCAGACATCACACTGATGCCAATTATGTTCCATACTAAGAAGTTCATATGTTTACACTGGCAGCTCAAAAATTCCTCTGAAGACATAGTTTTGCCATGAAAAAGAATCTGTTTAAAACTATTGCTTTCTAATGTATGGAATATTAGAGTGTGAGAAAAATGAGATTTGTCTAATCTCACCTCATCCAATTTACAAAGGAAACACCTGAGATTCAGGAAAATGACTTAAGGAAAGGACTTGCCCAAAGTCACGTAATTGGTTCATGTACTGAATCAACCTTCCATCTTCAAACTATGTCAGGCAAGAAGAGAACTAAGAGAATCTAGAAAGCAGGACTGGAATGTGTGTTATGGTGAGACTTGTACAGAACATTCATCGCCTTGCTCACTGTGTTCTGCACTCCATGGTACATAGCCAACCTATATGTTTATTCCATATTTGAAACTTTAAAGCACTGGGGCAAGCTCCTAGCTACAAAAGAAGTGAATGAAATAGATAACTAATAAGATGCTACCATATAGCACAGGGAACTCTACTCAATATTCTGTAATGCATGGAAACAGAATCTAAAAAAAAGTGTGAATATATATATTTATATAAAAAAATTGATTCACTTTGCTATACAGCAAAAGCTAATACAAAAGTATAAATCAATTATTATCCATTTTGGACTCTATGGGAGAGGGCAAGGGTGGGATGATATGGGAGAATGGCATTGAAACATGCAGATTATCATATGTGAAATCAATTGCCAGCCCAGGTTTGATGCTTGATACAGGGTGCTCAGGGCTGGTGCACCAGGATGACCCAGAGAGAGGGAATCGGGAGGGAGGTGGGAGGGGGGTTCTGGAAGGGGAACACATGTATACCCATGGCAGATTCATGTCAATGTATGGCAAAACAAACATGATAATATAAAGAAAATAAAAAATAAATAAATTTTTTCAAAAAAGAAGTGAATGAAGACAAAGATAGATGTTAAAGGCTAACTTCCCTCTATTTACAAATTATGTGCATGGTTGGTCATCTCTGCCATCCACCTGTTTCTATTCAAGCCAAATTTCATCTTGAAAAAAAGATTAGTCCATACAGAGACACTTGGTTCTATTCATTATTTATGGAGAACTCCTTTAAGAAATCATACTCAGCTTTGGGAAGAAACTTCATTTGCTTCCCAAGATGCAAATGATGTGGTCATTTTGGCTAAAAAGCAAAATATGTTTCCTGTTTAAAAAGTGGAACAGAAGAGAGAGTCCTTTGAGATTTTTTTCTTCTAAAGAATTTTGATCACTTATCGCTTGAATTATAATGCAGACACAACCAGACTCCTGTGGCAGGAAGGGACCAGCAATTGGGTTTTCTCAGGAGCAGTTTTTTTGTCCTAGAGCAGAGAGAAAGAGAGAGAGCCCTAGCTTTATCACAGTGCCAATTATTTCATTCTTCTATTTTAGGCTCCTATTATTTAAACAGGAAATTTCTGGGGCATAGTTGCACACCAATATAATATGTAACCAGGAAAAGACCTACAAGTAATATGTGATAATAAGAAAGAAATGTTTCTTTGTAACATCTTGAAATAAGAGTAATGAAGTGAATGATTAATCATATTTTTTTAAAAAAAGATCTTTGTCTAACTGAAGAAATCACTACATTTTCCCTTGATACATCAATCCTCCTAGTGCATTGAAAAGAGACTCTTAATAACCTCTGTCTACCAGCCAACTCTGCATCCAATAAGACTGAATAATCGGGAGATTTCTCTTCTTTTCCATTTGGATGAAAGCATCCTGTATTTTCTCCAGGCTTCACTTCACAGGGCCATGTCTGAGACCCAGTCTTTAAAAGCCTTTGATTACTGGTCAGATTCAACCTAAGAGGAGACCAGCTTTGCTACCATCCCAACCTTTTCCTGATTCACCCTGTAGGAGTCAATGCAGTCAGCCCTCCTTTCAGGCGAGGTTTAAATTTGCATCTGCAGTTGGGGTCAACCAAACACATGGAAGCGGAATCTGCGGAAATAGCTAACTGAAATATTTTACAGACATTTTATTTAAGGGACTTGAGCATCCACAGAATTTGGTATCCTGGCAGGAGTTCTAGAACCAATCCCCTCAGAAACCATGATTGAACACCTATATAGTATAATTTTGCCAGTGTCTGTCAACTGCTCAAAAAGAGAAGGCAGTGAGATTCAATGGGCAGCTGACATTTTGGAAGATTTTTTTCCTCAGCTTTTTTGAATCCAGAATAAGATTAGTGCCATTTTCAAGGCTTATGGTGATGAACATAGGCTTTGGCACCTGTATTGGTGTATCCAAATCCTAATTTTTCCACTTACCAGCTATGTGATCATGGGTAATATATTTAACATCTCTGTGCCTTCGTGTTTTTCATTCACGAAAATAATTCCTTCCCTTGCAAGACTTTTTCTGAAATTTAAATGGAATGAAACAATGAATAAAGAGCCAGTAAAACTGGAACTTAAAGCTGTGGAGCAACTAATAGTCACTGTTTCAATTTTTAAAAAAGGTTTCCTAAAAGCCTGATAACAATAATTTAATTCTGTACTCTCAACAGCATCTAACAAAATGCTCTTGCACGAAATTGTGGCTCAGTAAGCATTTGTTGCATTCAATTCAATTCCCAAGTCTGAATGAGCAATAAAACTGACACATGCTGTGTCTGCCAGAAAAGCCACTGGCAGGGCTCAGATTGCTCCCATGTGTTAGTTGGAAATGGCCTGAAAGAGAAGAAAGAAGCCAGACCTTCAAAACAACACTTTGGAAGCTGTCCAGCAATCAGCTTCACTTATCTTGCAGGAAAGCACAGGACAGGAGACTGTCTGTGAGCTTTTCGGTAGCCTTCATTAAAACCAATGTCCAGAGAAGCTGGTCAAAACTTTGTTCCATAGAGCAACAGGATTTCATAAGTCTAATTTATTTCTTATCAGGAGTGAAGAAGTCAGAGTCAAGAGAAATGCTCTCTTTCAAGGAAATAACCAATGCAAAGTGTTACTATAAAGAAATGAAAATAATAATTCTTACATACTAAAAAAGAACCATGTATATACATATATGTTATATATATGTGTATATACATGTACTTGAGTCCCTTTGAGGGTTGGTAGGAAATAAAATAAATTAATTATTAAAAAATAAAGTAAATTATGTTCCTCAAATGGATTATTGAAGAGGATTTAACAAGGTGTAAGGAAGCCACAGGTTGATGGCAAAATGTCTCTGGGGCAGTAACATCACAGTGCTGACATCGCCTTAAATCAGAGGTGATGGAAACTTGGAATGAGTCATGTGGAGAGGGCTACTTTGACCTGAATTGTGACTTTCAGTGCATACAGTGAGGCCCCAGCAACCATTCAAGAAAATGATTGGGAAATACCCTAATCTCGCTTCCCTTCCTCCAGTCTCTGGCAGTGTTTCCATCTGGAGTCAGAGAGCAAAGACATTCAACTGATGTAATTCATACAAAGGCACAGAGTTGGGAGGGGAAAACAGGGTGTAGTTTTGGAGGGGCAGATTACTGAATCATCTCGAAAGCTAATGTCCAATGAAAAGTAGGGCTCTGGGGAAGTGATTAGGTTATGAGGGTAGAGCCCACACAAATGGGATTAATGCTTTTAATAAAGTGAAAGTGAAAGTCTCTCAGTTGTGTCTGACTCTTTGCAACCCATGGACTATAAAGTCCATAGAACTTTCTAGGCCAGAACACTGGAGTAGGTAGCCTTTCCCTTCTCCAGGGGGTCTTTCCAACTCAGGGATCGAACCCAGGTCTCTGGCATTGCAGATCGATTCTTTACAAGCTGAGCCATAAGGGAAGCCCAAGAATACTGGAGTGGGTAGCCTCTCCCTTCTCCAGCGAATCTTCCCAACCCAGGAATTGAACCAGGATCTCCTGCATTGCAGGTGGATTTTTTTTTTACCAACTGAGCTATCAGGGAAGCCATACATAAAGAGGTCCCAAAGAGCTTACCTGCCCCTTCTAGCATATGAGGTTGTAGAGATAAGACAGCTGTGATCCAGGATGTGGGCCCTCACCAGATATTGAATCTGCTGGCACCTTGATCTTGGACTTCTAAACCTGTAAGACATAAACGTTTATAGTTTATACGGCCCTCGTTCTGTAGTGTTTTGTGACAGCAGCATAAGCGGACAGACAAGGGAGTAACAGCTCACATTTAAAGGGAAAATGCACTTATTGAGAGTTCTGGCGAATTTTGGTCTTTTCCTTTCAGTACAGAAATTAAGAATAATAACATGTTGCTTTTCCTTCTGCTATCCTGACTCCTCCCCATCACCCATACTGCCCCCTACACTGTCCTGTGGTTTTCCTGGTAGCTCAGTGGTAAAGAACCTTGCAGGAGATGCTGGTTCGATCCTTGAATCAGGAAGATCCCTCGGAGAAAGAAATGGCAACTCACTCTTGTCTGGGAAATTTCATGGACTGAGGAGCCTGGTGAGCTACAGTCCACAGGATTGCAAAAGAGTCAAACATTGTTAATAATAACAATCATTATTACCCATGTTGTGTTGACCAAGTTGGAATAACTCCCAACTGTCAGTATCAGTGGACACCACGTCCATATCTGTGGATATAGGATAGATACTACTCATTCTTCTTTCACTATACATTGATGCGAGTTGCAGTAAATAGCAATGATTATTAAATTAAAAAAAATTACTTTGATAAATAGAATATGATTTAACTATGTGTTCAGTCTTTATAAATGCACTTCAAAGTAAATACTGTGTTATAGCTTTTGAAGGGTTTGCAAAATTCATTCCATGTTAGTTTTGCTCCATTTCTAAAACAGGGAGACACAAACTCAAGAGATTAAGTGGTCTTCTTAGGGTCACAGAACTATTATTTAGAAGAAGAGTGGAGTCTTGAAGCTTTATCTAATATAGGCAAGTCCAGAACTGTGTTTACTACACCATATCAGGGTGTATGGTGTGGACTGAGGATCGTTGAGTATCTTCTTGCAGCCTCCAAAATCTCTCACCTTCATTGTTTCTACTTACACATATTTTTTGAGATAAAGGTCTTGAAGATGTCTATTAAATTGGCAATGCTGTCAGAGAAGAGGGGCCTTATGTGGGTTATTATAGTTTTTCAGATTTATTTTCTGGTAACCTTTTATAGGAGGAAATAGAACACAGAAATGTTAGGTTTGCAGAGAAGCAGACATGAAAAGATTGAGCAGGAGATCCTGAGCCCCCATGGGACAACCTTATTCCCAGACACTTTGGAGAGCTTTTATCCTTTAAAAACAAAGCTGAGAAACTCTTCCCAGTTTGAGACTGAAAGTCCCACATCTTAGGAAGCCTCTCAGATCTGGATCAACAAGGATGGCTGGTCACCCTACAGTTAAGTCCAACTTTATTTACCATTTGAAAAGCATTGCATTCATGAAAGAATCATAGCCACTTTTGCTGACATTTCAGTGGCCAAAAGGTAGCACATGAATGCTCTTGGGTTCAGTAAGGTGGAGATAACATAAACATTCTACTGGGAGCAGCAAAACTGAACCTCTGGCTAAGGATGATGCAATCCACTATGACTGGTAATTAGTATGTCTCATGACCCAACCTAGAAGGAGTGTGGAATAAACATGGGGAAGTCTTAAGAGTCCCAACTTCTTGTCATGGTTGTTGTTCAGTCGCTAAGTCATGTCCATTGTTTTGCAACCACACAGACTGGAGCATTCCAGGCTTCCCTGCCTTCAGCATCTCTGGAGCTTGCTATAACTCATGTCCATTGAGTTGATGAGGCTATATAATATCTCCTCCTTTGCTGCGCCCACCTCCTTTTGCCTTCTTCTTTCCTAGCATCAGGGTCTTTTCCAGTGAGTCAGCTCTTCCCATCAGGTGGCCAAAGTATTGGAGCTTCAACTTCAATATCAGCCCTTTCAATAAATATTCAGGGTTCATTTCCTTTGACTGGTTTGATCTCCTTGCTGTCCAAGGGACTCTCAAAAATCTTCTCCAGCACAACAGTTTGAAAGCATCAATTCTTCAGTGCTCAGCCTTCTTTAAGGTCCAACTCCCACATCCACACATGATTACTAGAAAAATCATTGCTATGACTATATAGATCTTTGTTGGCACAGCGATTTCTTTGCTTTTTAATATGCTGTCTAGGTTTGTCATAGCTCCCCTTCCAAGGACCAAGTGTCTTAATTTCATGGCTTCAGTCACAGTCCACAGTGATTTTGGAGCCCAAGAAAATCAAATCTGTCATTACTTCCACTTTTCCCCCTTCTATTTGCCATGAAGTGATGGGGGATGGTATGCCATGATCTTAGTTTTTCAAATGTTGAGTTTTAAGCCAGCTTTTTCACTCTCCTCTTTCACCCTCATCAAGAAGCTCTTTAGTTCCTATTCTGCTATTAGAGTGGTATCATCTGTTTATCTGAGGTTGCTGATATTTTCCCCAGCAACCTTGATTCCAGCTTGTGATTTATCCAATCTGGCATTTCACTTGATGTATCTGCCTAGAAGTTAAACAAGCAGAGTGGCAATATATAACCTGTCATACTCTCTCTCAGTTTGTAACAAGTCAGTATTTCCATGTCTGGTTCTAATTGTTGCTTCATGACATGCATACAGCTTTCTCAGGAGTCAGGTAAGGTGGCCTGATATTCCCATCTATTTAAGAATTTTCCACGGTTTGTTGTTATCCACACAGTCAAAGGCTTTAGCATAGTCACTGAAGAAGAGGTAGATGTTTTTCTTGACATGGAAGCCCAGGTTATTAGTCACCTGCCTCCTTTAATTTTTTTACCAGCATTTAGGCTTAGGTTTTATAACTGGAAGTGACTCAGAGAACATCTGGTTCAGTCCTCTATCTTTGGAGTAGGAAAGTGTGACTATCATTGTCTTAAAGGTAAGACAAATGATGCCCAGGCAGGTGGGTTGCTAAGGTGTCCTAGAAAGGAAATGGTAGAGGAGAGGCTATGGCCTAATCCTTCTGTTTTACAGCCTCCCTCCTCATTACTGCCATTTGGATTGGAATTTGCCTCATGATCCTTGTGGTACATCTCCAAAAGTTATTTAATAGTCTTTACTTTTACAGTAAGGCCAGCAACACTAAATCTCATAAAAGTAAATGCCCCAAATTATAGCATTCCAAGCAAAGCTTGGTTTTCTTGGCTTACTTTTTTTTTTTTATTATCCTAGTAATTTTACATATGAAAACATGATTACATCATTGGGTTCTTCTGCTAGTTAGTATAAAAAGCATTTCTCCAAAAGAAATGATATCTACTATTGCCTTGATTCTGTAATTGGTCTTGATATAAAATTGATTATTGGACATTACATGAAAGTTTTGTTTAGGTGTCTCAATATTTTTATTAAAAAAAATAAATTTCCAGGGATTTCTGTGTGTTGATTTTGTATCCTGAAACTTTGCTATATTCACTGATTAGCTCTAGTAATTTTCTCGTAGAGTCTTTAGGGTTTTCAATATAGAGGATCATGTCATCAGCAAACAGAGAGAGTTTTACTTCTTCTTTTCCAATCTGTATTCCTTTGATTTCTTTATCTGCTCTGATTGCTGTGGCCAAAACTTCCAAAACTATGTTGAATAGTAGTGGTGAGAGTGGGCACCCTTGTCTTGTCCCTGATTTCAGGGGGAATGCTTCCAGTTTTTCACCATTGAGGATAATGTTTGCTGTGGGTTTGTCATATATAGCTTTTATTATGTTGAGGTATGTTCCTTCTATTCCTGCTTTTTGGAGGGTTTTTATCATAAATGGATGTTGAATTTTGTCAAAGGCTTTCTCTGCATCTATTGAGATAATCATGTGATTTTTATTTTTTAATTTGTTAATGTGGTGTATTACATTGATTGATTTACGAATATTGAAGAATCCTTGCATCCCTGGGATAAAGCCTACTTGATCATGATGTATGATCTTTTTGATGTGTTGTTGGATTCTATTTGCTAGAATTTTGTTGAGGATTTTTGCGTCTAAGTTCATCAGTGATATTGGCCTGTAGTTTTCTTTTTTTGTGGCATCTTTGCCAGGTTTTGGAATTAGGGTGATGGAGGCCTCATAGAATGAGTTTGGAAGTTTACCTTCGTCTGCAATTTTCTGGAAGAGTTTGAGTAGAATAGGTGTTAGCTCTTCTCTAAATTTTTGGTAGAATTCAGCTGTGAAGCCATCTGGTCCTGGGCTTTTGACCCGGCAATCCCACTGCTGGGCATATACACCGAGGAAACCAGAATTGAAAGAGCCACGTGCACCCCAATGTTCATCGCTGCATTGTTTACAATAGCCAGGACATGGAAGCAACCTAGATGCCCATCAACTGACAAATGGATAAGAAAGCTGTGGTATATATACACAATGGAATATTACTCAGCATTAAAAAAAAATTCATTTGAAGCAATTCTACTCAGATGGACGAAACTGGAGCCCATTATCCAGAGTGAAGTAAGCCAGAAGCAAAAACAACAATACAGTATATTAACACACATATATGGAATTTAGAAAGACAGTAATGAGAACCCAACATGGGAGACAACAAAAGGAACGCAGATGTATAGAATAGACTTGCGGACTTGGTGGATGAGGGTAAGGGTGGGATGAGATGGGAGAAGGGCATTGAAGCATGTTAATTGTCATGTGTCTAATCAATCGCCAGCCCAGGATTGATGCTCTGGACTGGTGCAGCGAGATTTCCCTGGGGGGAGGGAGGAGGGAGGGGGGACCCAGAGGGGAAGCATATGTAAACCCATGGTGATATCATGACAATGTATGGCAAAAACAATAATAAAAAAATAAATAAATAAATAAATAAATAAATAAATTTCCAAATTATGTTGTCTTGAATTAGATCCAGGAGAGTAACTGAGGAACTCAGAGGTGGTTAGGACCAGTGGTAGAGAAAACTGTTGTGAATTCCTGAATTTAAGAGGTGAAGGCCAGAGAAGACAGGCCACCCTCCTATTTGCTTGGGTAGTTCTTCAAGCCAAAGTAAAATAACTGGCTTACATACTTGGCCTGTAGTGTCATCCAAATACAATGAAAAATATTTTCAAACAATAGCTAAGGGCCATGTCATTCTTAAATTAAATAATTTCATTGTTTTATCAATTTGGAAGCCAGAGTGAACTAGCAGGAATAATTGAAAAGTCATGTACTTAACATGACAAGCTATGTAACAAAGTCTTCTGCATATTTATGTATTACTAATCCCCATACTCTTCTGCTGCTGCTGCTGCTGCTAAGTTGCTTCAGTCGTGTCTGACTCTGTGTGACCCCATACCCTTCTACTTGCTCTAATTCAAATTCTTTCTTTATACTAGTATTCTTAAAAACATTTCCTTGCCAAATAGCCTAAGTGACTCTTGATTTCACTCATTTCATTGCAGTAAAAATTTTCTGTGTGGGATTTGAAACTCTCACAGCATAATCCCACCCTGCTTATTTATTTTTCGTCTTAGTGTAGGTAGGTAAGTGTGTGTGTGTGTGTGTGTGTGTGTGTGTGTGTGTGTGTGTGTGTGTGTGTGTATGCTTATTTCCATGCTTCTTATGTTTCCAGAGATGGGAATGTACTGGAGCATTACTGCTCCTGGTGCCTCTTATAACACCGTCCATCTCATCTTTGTCACTCCTCCACACTAAAAATACATAGATTTATTTAGTGAGATTTTGGAGGGACTGGCATATATTGGAATACATGTTTCAGCAGCTGGATCAATACACTGATGTGTAATAATATACACACTCTCTTTTTTTCTAATTTTCCACTCCTCAAGCATACTGCCCTATTCTTCTCCACTTCTTACCTTCTTACAGTAAGTACAATAGGTTAGAGAATCACGTTTTAAAAGAAACTCTGACGACCTCTAAGTTCAGATTGATGTGAGAAGCATGTTCTCAAATCCAGCCATTTCCAGAGGTCCTATACAAAGCAGGTTCTATGAATAACACTGGGGTTAATTCTGGAGAAAGACAGAAGATAGAAAGCCACAACTTATACTTGCAAATAGGAGAAATGGCTCAGGCCAAATAGATCCTTTGTCTCTTTTGGAAATAACGGTAAGATACTGTGAACTAAAAAAGAGAAATCAAAGCCAGGGTGGACTTCTGTGCAGTTCATGAAACCAGATGGAGGATCATGAATTGATTGTGTTTCTTGGAGGCCTTCACACATGAAATTCTGAAAAACTGATGTCCCAAAGGTGCATTGGTCAATAGTGAAAAAGCAGGATATCATCTGTTTTTTTAAACATGGTACTTGGTCAGTTATACCTTCTTGATTCTTTAGATAGATTTGCAGTCTTTGCGGTGGTTTCTTTTTTATGTCGTTGGATGTAGAATATCTTTTTTTGTAGGTTCCAGTCCTTTTTTTAATTGATGATTGTTCACAGTTGTGATGTTGGTGTGCTTATGAGAGGAGGTGAGCTCAAGGTTCTTCTACTCTACCATCTTGTCCTCTCATCTTTCCCCTTTGTCTTTTTCCCTTTGCCCACAGAGACTCTTTTATGGGTTTCCCAAAGCTTTTTCTTACCCATGAGTCTCGTTTCTTCTAAATAATCCATATTTTAAAGTGAGTTCTTATTTCTCTTCCCCCAATAGCCTGGCACCTTCATGACTATAGCACTGTTTTGATCACCTTTGAATCTTCAATCTAGTGCAGTTCCTACAACGTGTTAGATGTTCAATAAAATCTTCCCCATCACGATTTCCATAAATTATGAGTTAATGAAAGAAATTGGAATTGCGAGATTAGCATCTTCTTAATAAATGGGGAGCTAAATGAAATATTTAAGAAGAGAAAAAAGGAAACAAAATATCACTTGAGTTTTCAGTTGTCTGAGGGACTTTCAATCATTCTCCTATTTTCCTTCTACTTCTCAAGATGTAATAGTGGGAGATTACATAGGAATAGATGAGCTAGGGACTGGAGGATAGAGAGGATGAGAATCTGGACTCATCTCTTTCAAGCAAAATAAAATTAAAACTTGAAAATGAATAAAGCAGACCAATTTAATTTCTCTTCTAGCTTTAAAATCTTGTAACTACATCATCTTCTTATTTTATTTTTATTTTATGACTGTCATAAAAATATACTTTCAGTCATATTAGAAAAGTAGTTTTCTCCAGTCATTAGAAATATGCAAAGCGCTATATAATTCTGAATGAGACCACATTAACTGATTTTTGCCTTACTCATTAAATATATATCTCAAATTCTAGTTATATACATACAAGAAATGTAAATATTAACCATTAATTGTTTCTTTTTAAGGAATCAACAGACTCTTCAAATGATTTCTTTTTCTTATGACATTGATCAATTTTGACTAAACTGCTAAAATTTGATCTCTTGTTGTTGTTCAGTCACTTGGTCATGTCTGACTTTTTGTAACCCCATGAATTGCAGCATGCCAAGTTTCCTTGTTCTTCACTGTCTCCTGGAGTTTGCTTAAACTCATGTCCATTGAGTTGGTGATGCCAGCCAACCATCTCATCCTCTGTTATCTTCCTTTCCTCCAGCCTTCAATCTTTCCCAGCATCAGAGTCTTTTCCAATGAGTTGGCTCTGCCTATCAGGTAGCCAAAGTATTGGAGCTTCAGCTTCAACATGAGTCCTTTCAATAAATATCCAGGGTAGATTTCCTTTAGGATTGACTGGTTTGATCTCCTTGCAGTCCAAGGGACTCTCAAGAGTCTTCTCCAGCACAACAGTTCAAAAGCATCAGTTCTTTGGCACTCAGCCTTCTTTATAGTCCAACTCTCACATCCATACATGACTATTGGAAAAACCATAGCTTTGACCATATGGACCTTAATCAGCAAAGTAATGTCTCTGCTTTTTAATATGCTGTCCAGGTTTCTCATAGTTTTTTTTCTCTTGCAAATAAATAATATAGCCCTCCAGTTTCCAAGAAATTTTGAAAAATACAGTATTTTTTTTTTGAGGAAAAATCACTTGTCTCCTTAACTTAGGTAAGCTTGTCATTGACACTGTCAGGAATTTCAACATTAGTTTGTATATGTGTGTGTATGTGAAGAACTATAGTTCACTCACTTAAATACTTGAGATCTTATAAGACAAATTTGATTATGTACAGATAAATAGTATAACAAGTTGGAATATGACATATCAGTTTTTTCTCTGACTCATCTACTTATTTTTTAATCTAATTTTCCTGATCTATAATATTAAAAATACTTAAAATAAGCACATTAGGTGCTGAGAAGACAGTAAGAACAAAAGATAGTATCAAATAAGAAATGGTATTTGATATACCACTATATCAGTAGCGGGTATGGCAGCAACAGCAATAGTGATCTTCAGTTCAGTTCAGTTCAGTTCAGTCCCTCAGTTGTGTCCGACTCTTCGTGACCGCATGAGCTACAGCATGCCAGGTCTCCCTGTCCAACACCAATTCCTGGAGCCCATTCAAACCCATGTCCATTGAGTTGGTGGTGCCATCCAACCATCTCATCCTCTCTCATCCTCTTCTCCTCCTGCCCTCAATCTTTCCCAGCATTAGGGTCTTTTCAAATATGTCAGCTCTTCCCATCAGGTGGCCAAAGTATTGGAGGTTCAGCTTCAACATCAGTCCTTCCAATGAACACTCAGGACTGACCTCCTTTAGGACTGGTTGGATCTCCTTGCAGTCCAAGGGACTCTCAAGAGTCTTCTCCAACACCACAGTTCAAAAGCATCAATTCTTTGGCACTCAGCTTCCTTCACTGTCCAACTCTCACATCCATACATGACTGCTGGAAAAACCATAGCTGTGACGAGATGGACCTTTGTTGGCAAAGTGATGTCTCTGCTTTTGAATCTGCTGTCTAGGTTGGTCATAACTTCCTTCCAAGAGCTAAGCGTCTTTTATAAGCCAACTTTTTCACTCTCTTCTTTCACTTTCATCAAGAGGCTCTTGAGTTTCTCTTCACTTTCTGCCATAAGGGTGGTGTCATCTGCATATCTGAGGTGATTGATATTTCTCCCGACAATCTTGATTCCAGCTTGTGCTTCCTCCAGCCCAGTGTTTCTCATGATATACTCTGCATAAAACTTAAATAAGGAGGGTGACAATATATAGCCTTGATGTACTCCTTTTCCTATTTGGAACCAGTTTGTTGTTCCATGTCCAGTTCTAACTGTTGCTTCCTGACCTGCATACAGATTTCTCAAGAGGCAGGTGAGGTGGTCTGGTATTCCCATCTCTTTCAGAATTTTCCACAGTTTATTGTGATCCACATAGTCAAGGGCTTTGGCATAGTCAATAAAGCAGGAATAGATGTTTTTCTGGAACTCTCTTGCTTTTTCAATGATCCATTGAATGTTGGCAATTTGATCTCTGGTTCCTCTGCCTTTTCTAAAACCAGCTTGAACATCTGGAGGTTCACAGTTCACATTTGCTGAAGCCTGGCTTGGGGAATTTTGAGCATTACTTTACTAGCTTGTGAGATGAGTGCAGTTGTGCAGTAGTTTGAGCACTCTTTGGCATTTCCTTTCTTTGGGATTGGAATGAAAACTGACCTTTTCCAGTCCTGTGGCCACTGCTGAGTTTTCCAATTTTGCTGGCATATTGAGGGCAGCACTTTCACAGCATCGTCTTTTAGGATTTGAAATATCTCAACTGGAATTCCATCACCTCCACTAGCTTTGTTCATAGTGATGCTTCCTAAGGCCCGATTGACTTCACATTCCAGGGTGCCTGGCTCTAGGTGAATGATCAAACCATCGTGATTATCTGGGTCATGAAGATCTCTTTTTTACAGTTCATTTGTGTATTTTTGCCATCTCTTCTTAATATCTTCTGCTTCTGTCAGGTCCATACCATTTCAGTTCTTTATTGAGCCCATCTTTGCATAAAATATTCCCTTGGTATCACTAATTTTCTTGAAGGGATATCTAGTCTTTCCCCTTCTATTGTTTTCCTCTATTTCTTTGCATTGATCGCTGAGGAAGACTTTCTTATCTCTCTGTGCTATTCTTTGGAACTCTGCATTCGGATGGGAATATCTTTCCTTTTCTCCTTTGCTTTTCGCTTCTCTTCTATTCACAGCTATTTGTAAGGCCTCCTCAGACAGACATTTTGCTTTTTGAATTTCTTTTTCCTAAGGATGGTCTTGATCCCTATCTCTTGTACAATGTCACAAACCTCCATCCATAGTTCATCAGGCACTCTGTCTATCAGATCTAGTCCCTTTAATCTATTTCTCACTTTCACTGTATAATCATAAAGGATTTGATTTAGGTCATACCTGAATGGTTTAGTGATTTTCCCCACTTTCTTCAATCTAACTCTGAATTTGGCAATAAGGAGTTCATGATCTGAGCCACAGTCAGCTCTTAGTCTTATTTTTGCTGACTATATAGAGCTTCTTCAGCTTTGGCTACAAAGAATATAGTCAATCTGATTTCGGTGTTGACCATCTGGTGATGTCCATGTGTAGAGTTGTCTCTTGTGTTGTTGGAAGAGGGTGTTTGCTATGACCAGTGCGTTCTCTTGGCAAAACTCTATTAGCCTTTTCCCTGCTTCATTCTGTACTCCAAGGCCAAATACTTGCAGTGTAGGAGCGGCGAGCGGTGCTTCTAGTGATCTTAGTATTAAAAAATTCCTAAGTGAAGCAGCACAGGATGCGCTCATCAGCTCTTTTTCTCACCTCAGAAAAGGGCTGTGTGGGGTGGGGCTGAAATTGCCAGCTGATCACCAAAATTGTATTCTTTTTCCTGGCACCCAGCTAGAATACATTTACTATTCTTCTTTGTAGTTGGTGTGGCCATGCAAATAAGTTCTAGATGATAAAATAAGAGCAGAAATGAAGTACATCACTTCTAGGTTTGGATCCTGATACATTCTCCATGCTCTTTTTAACTTCTGGGCTTGAAGAAATGAAGATGATTCTCAAAACTTTTTTAAACCAAGCAACTTCAACTTGCTTGCCTGCCTGGTCCTGTTAAAAATGTTTAAACTATCATACATGTTGGGGTCTCTTCACTTAACAGTACTTACTGAGTCCAAGTTTGTATCTTAATGTGTGCGTGTGTGTGCTTAGTCACTCAGTCCTATCTGACTCTCTGTGATCCCATGGACTGTAGCCTGCCAGGCTCCTCTGCTCATGGAATTCTCCAGGCAAGAATACTGAAGTGGGTTGCCATTTCCTTTTCCAGGGGATCTTCCTGACACAGGGGTCGAATCCACGTTTCCTATGTCTCCTGCATTGGCAGGTGGATCCTTTACTACTGAGACACCTGGGAAGCCCCATCTTAAAGGTGTACCATATCAAAAATCTGGACTGGCTTCGTGACAGTAGGCAACTGAGAAAGGAAATAGGTATTGGAGTCTGTAAAGCTGAAGATCCATTTCATGCAGAGTATATCATCCATTAGGTAATGCTATATAAGAAAACATTCCAAAACTTAGCAGCTTTTACAGCAGTCATTTTTTTCTCACTCACACATCTGTGGGTTAACTGTGGTGTTGTTGTAAAAGCTTGACCTGTCTTGAGTTACTGGAGCATGAACTGGGTATCAGGCTTGGAAAGGAGGGAATCAAGGATGGAAAAATGAGATAACAGAGCCTCTGAATAAATAGATCACATGGCCAAAATATCTGACATTTAGGTATTGCATGTAATATCTCTTAGAAGTTTAACAGTTTTTACAGCTAACCAAGAACCCCTCCCTGTTTTTAAACCACCAGGTGGAGGCCAAAGATGTATAATCCCCAGACCTAAAAATTTGACACAAAATTGACTTAGAAAATTAGTTTTGATTCCAAAGTTTATTTCTTTTTCCTCTTCCATAAATTTGGACAATGAGAGTCAGCTGATCTCAGTGGAGAAGAAAAGGCACCAACATTAACTTTTAAGACTTGTAATTTGGTTTCTCTGGTGGCTGTTAACTAATCTGTCTGCAGTGCGGGAGACCCAGGTTCAATCCCTGAGTCAGGAAGATACCCTGGAGAAGGGAATGGCAATCCACTCCAGTGCCTAACACTTGCACAAGAGTTGTAATTAGGTTAGGCCTTTTACATGTGCTTAGCCAGTGAAGCTGCAAAACAACACTGAAGAAATATTCTTTATTTCCACCATTCTAGAAGGTGGAAATTGATCACTCAATTCATTTGAAAGTGGCAGGACTAGCCCTTTAATTCTTAACCTAGAATTCCATATTTCATGCTTATCTCATTATACTGTGTAGTTAATATGCTGAAATGGCTTGAATAATAATTAGGTTAGGGTGGTACATATGCTCCCTCCTTTCTAGGGTAATGAAAAGGCCAAAATATTGCCTGCAGTGCTCATTTCTGTGTATCTGGCCATGTTTCCATTGGTCTAGGAAACTTCTAAGGATGTTTTCATGGGCCATAATTAAGTTCACTTTTGGTCCAGTGAGTGTTACTAAGTTCCATGTCCACTTATTGCATGCTTAACCCCGTCTAACAACGAGTCCTTAACTACTGGAGCGAATGGTTTAGAAATTGTGGAAATTAATAAATTATTTCTCACTAGTGGGTCAAGATCATTAGTCTTTGTAGGTTACTGGACAGGATAGAGATTTTACCACTGGTTTGATTTTTTTTTTTTTACTTAAATGCTTTTTTTCCTCTCAGAATATATTTGCAAGGACAGGATTTTCACTCTAGATGTGAGAAAAATAGAACCACAGAAGTAAAATGACTCATTCAAACCCTGTGTCCTGTGACAGCTTTCTGACTAGAGTTTAGGTTGTTACTCTTCAGTCACTAAGTCGTGTTTGACTTTTTATAATCCCATAGACTATAGCCCACCAGGCTCCTCTGTCCATGGAATCCTCCAGGCAAGAATACTGGAGTGGGTAGCCATTCCTTTTTCCAGGGGATCTTCCCATCCCAGGGATCAAACCCACATCTCCAGCATTGGCAGGTGGATTCTTTTATCACTGAGCTGCCAGGGAAGCCCAGAGTCTAGGTATTTGACCTTCATCTAGAAATAATTTCACACCAAGATACTACTTCTTAAAAATCAAAAGAAGTTGCAAAATATTAGTACAAGGAAATTAGGATTATCTTGTCCATAGAACACAACAGTTGTGTGTCAGAGAGGAAAAGCATTATCAACTAGAACAGCCACTCAGTTGATTTAATGTAATGTAAACTGAGGGTCTACTCCGTACCAGGCACTGACTGAGTGCTTACACTGTTAATCCACCTAACCTTCAAGAAGCCTGGAATTAGGTATTAATTTATCCCTCTTTTTTGCAGCCAAGGAAACTGAGAACTTTGATCTCTTTCTCCAGATAACTCAGCTGAACATAGGGATTCATGTTATATCCATGGGTAGGAAATACTTGGATCTTGTTGGATGAAACTTTACGAAAGTTGGTTTATTTTAGAAATTTGTCACAAAATTTGCCCAAAAAATATTAGGAAATGCTCTAACTAGGAAGTGATGAGTTCAAGCCACAGGAATTTCTCTCTTCATTCAATTAAATTCAGCAGTTTATTATTCCAAACTGAAGGTCATTGTTGGAAAACTTAGAAATGAATAAAATGATGGGCAAACATGTTCAAACAATTGGAAAAAAGATATGTAAGTGCTTAATTTCATACCTTCTGAATCAGTTTCCTCTTTTATATTTTTTGGTGGAGGTACAATTCTGCATAACACTCTGTGCTTCTTCCATGAAAACAGCTGCAGAGCATGCTTAGTTTATCCCCCAGGGTATGGCCATGGCTTATGTTCTAATCTGTGTCCTCCTATGGACAGGACATTGCCATTTAATCGATTCAGACTCAGTCTGTATAGCAGTGGCCTCGATCCAATCTCTGGCTCTACATATATTTCCTTAGCTGATTCTACTATGATAACTTTTCTTCTATACTTCCAACCATATTCTGTGGAGAGTAATTCCATATAGGCCAAGGACAAGGTGATCTAGCCAAACTACTCTCTTTCTCATATGTTTGATACTTAGCAATATATTGGCAACTTTGTAAATGGAATAGGAACACTGTGACTTCTTCTGTGCCGCCAGATTCAATTACTATCATTGTTAATCTTATTAATATTTGCACAGAAGTGAATCCTCCGTTTGCTTTTGAAGTAAGTTGATTCCTTTGAAGTTGTACCAGACTGATTGGGGTCTAAGTTTAAAGGCTGACTCTTCCTTGTCTTTAAGATGATCTGTTTCAGTGAAATGATCATAAAATTTCCTACAGCAGTAAATTCTTATTTTCATGAAATAGTTTCCATTCACTTTAATACTCATTGAGAAATTAGATCTTCAGGAAAATTGCTGCTTACGTAAGCTCACTTAGAGATGTGTCCTTTTCTTCTGTTCCCTTAACTCTAATTGTCTTGAAAATTATAGGCAGTATGTCCTGCTGGTTAAGGAAGCTACTCTGGAGCCAGAAAGTCTAATCCAAAAGTCGACTCCACCACTTATGAAATGTGTGCAACAGGCCAATCACACAAGCTTCCTGAACCATAAACCTTCCTTCGTGAATAGGTAATGATGCTATTACCAATACCAAGTATTATCACCAAGCTCAAATAGGTAATAACATTTTAACAATTTCAATCTGTTGTATAGATTAAATGAATTAATATAAATAAAACATCTAATAAATGTAGAAAAGAACAATTTCTGATGTTACTTTATCATCTATTTGAAACAAAAGCTTGGTGGCAAAGTCCTTGAAACACAACTCAAACATATCTGAAAGTATATACTTTGCATTTGATTGGGTTGATTTTGCTCAGTAACTATTTATTTGAATATTCTTTCACAAAATCAGTGATAACTTAGCCATGTGTTCACTCGTTGTTCCTCCTGTTCTCACCATTCTCTCAGCGTCTCTCCATTGGGAGATGGAAGCTTGAACTTGCTCTTCTAAATAATATTTCTTCCAAAAATAATAACGTATGAGTTGGAGAGAAGGGAAGATTAGCCTGTTTTTTGGATGAAGATCTACCCCCTCACCTGGTCCATCCAGACAGGAGCCAAGCGTGTTCCCAAAATTCTGCTGAGAAAATGAGAATTTACTGCAGAGCCACATCTCATCACTGAATCCATGGTAAGGCTCCATGTAATTTATTGAGAATTTATTCTGCATAGTAAACTCAGCTGAACTAGGCTACTAATTTGCTTATTCCATAGCACCCTCTAAACAAATTATGAAGATTAGAAGTGTTAATCCAATTTCACAGACTATATAAACAGAAAACAAGAGAAGCAAAGAGAATGCCCAAGTTCCCAGAATGAGATAGCAGTAAAATTTAAATCAGAACAACTTCTGGCTCCCAGTTTCCTTTCTCCCTTCCTTCCTTCCTTCCTTCCCCCTTCCTTCATATGTTCTTCTAGTTCTTTTTTTTTTATTTTATTTTTTATTTTCTTTATATTATCGTGTTGGTTTTGCCATACATTAACATGAATCCACCATGGGTATACATGTGTTCCCCTTCTTTTTTTTAATTAAAAAAAATTATTGATGTTTAGTTGATTTAAAATGTTGTGTTAGTTTCATATTTACAGCAAAGTGATTCAGATATATTCTTTTTCTGATTCTTTTCCATTCCAGGTTAATATAGGATACTGAATATACTTCTCTGTGCTATACAGTAGGTCCTTGTTATTTATCTATTTGGTATACAGAAGTGTGCATCTATTAATCCCAAACCTCTAATTTATCCCTCCTTACCCCCCACCCCCCTGCACCTTTGGTAGCTGTTAAGTTTGTGTTCTGTGACTGTGAGTTTCTGTTTTGTAAATAAGTTCATTTGTATTTTCTTCCATTTCTAAATCATATCACATATGGGATGTGTCACTGAAGGTGGAGTAGGTTGACATGTTTCTCTTGGGTCAGAAAACTCTTTCAGCGTCACGCCCAGGTCTTTAAGGGAAATCTCTCACTGCCAGGTTTTGGCAGGGTTTTCCTGAAGGAATGCGATTTTGGGAGACGGAGGGCGCATAACACAGCTCTGGGATGTCCTCTCAAAAGGCAAACAACAGGAAATAAATGTAAAATGACTCTCAACTACTTACCTGCCCAGGCTAAGTGAAGGCAATTGAAGGCACAATTTGCTTGTTAACCAAATTAGGTTGGAGAAATGGTCAGCGAGCACAGAAAGGGAGGAAAATTGCCATTACAAAAATTGGCTCTAAAACTGGCTATTAAGCTCCCACTTGCAGTTAATGCTTAGAGTGTGTATAATATGACCCTTTGTAATTCTATCTTTTATACTTCTAAGGAAAAAATGTATTAGTTTAGAGAGCAGTGCCATAAATTGGCTATTTTGGGTCAGTGTGACTATAGTTTTAATGCCACTGGAGTTTTTGACTTTTTGGTGACCTTCTCAATTTTAGGTTTGAATACTGTAAGGTAAGATAAGGGAAAAAATGTTGAACTTAGATGACTGAGTGCCAGAGACTTTGCAGGTCTGACACGTTTTAAGGAACCGCAGTAAGGAGGGGAGGTGGCAGGCTTTGCAGCCAGATGACCTATGCTGTTTCAAACCTAAAACCTTCTACTTTATAGCTGTATGATTGTCGGTAGGTCATTTAACTTCTCTGATGTTCATTTTTTCCAAACTGAAGTGAGAATAAGTGGCATGTGAGAAAAATCTCTTACTCTGTGTTTTTCTGAGACTCTGCCCTCGGGGAATGCTCTCCATTCTTAAACTGTGCATTTGTTTAGCATTTCAGAGGATTTCTGCCTCCTTGGGTAGCACACCCAAGAAAGATTTCAAAAGAAGGTGAGAAGTGTTTTCATTTTGCAAATTAAGCAAAGCCTGGTTGTGAAAGATAATTAGGGAAGGTAAAGTCCAAGATCTTTGGTGTCTCCTTGGATAAGTCAGATAAACATTAGGAAAGGGTACAGAGTGACCAACTGGATTGTGATTTCATGAAAACTAGTCTTTCTGTAGTCTTCCTCAGCAAACTTTGAACTCCTGAAGTAGCATCAGTAAACAGACACTGAGCTGGATGCTAAGGTAGCTCAGAGCTATGGTGTTATTTGGTCCCAAGAATTAACTTGGAGATAAAGTGCAGGATGAAAAAGGGATGGAAGAGTCTTCCTTAGCTTGTGAATTTCTGAGGTATTACAGATGTGGATCAAGTGCTGAGTTTCAAGATATCAGTGTGTTTTCTCAAAATACTGTGAGGTTTGCAAATGTAAGTCAGCCATTTTTTTCAGCAAAACCCAGAAGAGAATTCAGGCACACTGAGATGCTCACATATAAAGGGAGAAGCAGAGCAGTCATTTCTTTGCTCCTTCTGAGGAGCAGGAAATATCAACTCCCTTGTCATTTCTGCAGGGCCAACTAATGGCTATATTTGCATGAAAAGGATTCAAGGATCTTTGGTTTTGCCAACTCCAAAACTCTAAGTGAGCAAGACCTACCCATACCTTTCCTTTTCTTTTTAAAACTCTGTCCAGAGAAAGAAAAGCAGTTATCTGAGAGTTAACCCCATTAACCATTTAGGGGATGTAGAACTAAGGTAGTGTCCTGACTCCTAGGATGTAGATTTCAATGTTGCTCAAAATCATAACACAGACTTGATTCTTTTTAGCTGTTCACTCAATACTGGAGTTAACTAGACTTTAAGCTTTGGATCTTCCAGACACCTGGGAGTACAAACTCCAGATTGATATTTGATTTCTGTAATTCTCACTTCCCTGGTAGTTCAGCTGGTATAGAATCTGCCTGCAGTGCAGGAGACCCTGGTTTGATTCCCAGGTTGGGAAGATCTGCTGGAGAAGGGATAGGCTACCTACTCCAGTATACTTGGACTTCCCTGGTGGCTCAGATGGTAAAGAACCCACCGCAATGCAGGAGACCTGGGTTCAATCGCTGGGTTGAGAAGATCCCCTGAAGGGAATGGCTACCCACTCCAGTATTCTGGCCTGGAGAATTCCATGGACAGAGGAGGCTTGCAGGCTACAGTCCATGGGTTTACAAAGAGGTGGACACAACTGAATGACTTTCACTTTCACTTTCCTCAGCCTGGAGATAAAAACAATAATAGCAGCCCAAATTACATGGGGTTGGTGTGGGAATTAAAAAATAATGTAAGCAGGGGATTAAGCATATCTTCTAGCCCACAGGAATAGGTCCAAACATTGTTGCTGTTTTCATCCTAATTCTGAAAGAAGGATTAGACTCAACATCTCAGAATTTCAGGAAAAACATAAGAGTATTTTGTGAATCAATTTGAAATATCCCCCATTCTCTCTCCCTTTCCTACTCCCCCTTCCTTCCAGACAACAATAATCTAACAGGAAAAAACATGGAGTAACCCTAACCTAACTGTAGAACCCTGAGGCTGTTAGGTGCACATTAAATATTTTAGGGCAGCCACAAAATAATTTGCTTCTGAAAATGAAATTAATTCTGCGGTGAAAGGATGCTATTTACTTCCAGCCCTGTGTTTATATATCAGTGTACTCATAAAGATTCTCAAACGAAGATGATGTATTTTGAGATATTTTGTAGATAGCAAGACAGAATATGTCACTGCAGTGAAATAACGCAAATATGTGCTTCATTGTTTTCAGCCTCATTAATGTATATTTTTAAAACGCATTTGTTGAAAATCTTGAGGTAGGGGAATTCCTCTCATCTTGTATGGTAATCTTCTTACGACCTTCTGTAAATCTTAAACTTGATTGGCGAATCTACTCCATTTGGATAAAGCCTATGATAAGACTGTCAAAGGATTAGCACCACTTCAAAATCAGCATTTATTAAATAAAAATAATAAATATAAGAAATAGCACTTGTGATAAAATAATAAACAGAGCAATAATTGCCTCGCTGTACCATAACACCATGATTCTATAGCAAAGTATCATTTTAAACTGGATGTTCAGCATAGATTATACATTAAAAATTCAACTGAACTTGGAAACTTTCGCAATTGGATCCAATCGTTTCCTTGGAATGTGTGAAGTGTTACAAATGCTGCCTAATTCTTTTTGAAGCTCAAGGCAAAGGCAAAACGTCTTGTAACATACTGGAATGATTTGAATGATTGTACCATAAAATGGCTTGGATTTGCTCATCTGGCTTCAAGTTCAGAGGAATGACCAACCAACTGACATGTTCTCAGCAGTGTAGACTCTGAAGGGCCTGAGCAGATGTCGAAGGCTTACTCCAGGCCAATGCACGAGGTTTTCTGTGGTTTCTCTTAAGTGTTTGCTAATATCTACCACATTGCAAACTCAACGTCGCTTTTCAACTGGCCTGACTGCTCTTAATATAACACAGATGATTTCATCTTTTGCGGAGCCTTTTCGCTACAGTGAACTAAAAGTCTGCAGGGCTCAGAATTCTATAATAACATATATGTTTCTTTAAGAACAGGAAAATCCCTTCCCTTTAAATGTTTTCCTTCTCTGTCTTGGGTTCTCTAGTACAATATCATATGTAATTCCTGTTTAAATAATGCCCTACTTTTCCTCCGAGTCTTCATTTAGGCTTCTGCTATTTTATGATTTTTCTAGATAGACTGTACTTTGGTACACACAAAATACCTTTCTTGTTAGGAGACAACGCCATCACTCAGATGGGTTAGGAATGCTTCATTTTAAAGTAAACGGAATTGAAAGGCTCTCTTTTTTCTGTGTTAGATGCAAAGTAAACAGTCCTTTCACACAGACAATGAAGAAATTGTATGCTTTAATACCCTTAGAAAGAAGAAAGAAAAGTCATGAACAGACCGCCCTAGTTCTGATTTTGAACTGATTTTCATTGTCTTTCACCTTTGCTCTTGTTGAGCAGAGTCACTTGATTGATTCGTGTGTTTGCACCAGCTTCATTTAAAGGTTTAGTTGAAGTAGACATTGCCTTAATTTTAGCATATGAGAACATCTTAGAGGGTGCTGATAATACTTTGTGCATGTTTCCTTTCTAATTATCAGAATAGTTAAAAGAAAAGGGCCATTGAAACCTGTAAATATTTCCCTGTTCTTTTCATCTCACTTTTATAAGCCTTGAGCTATGCAGAAGAGTGTTCCCAAGATTATCTCCTTCCACGTTAATGAGATTAAGAATGCACAGGTAATGAGTTGTCAAATTTGTCTTTTCATTTAGTTTAGGAGTGCTTCGTTGTTGTTTTAGTTGCTAGGTTGTATCCAACTCTTTGAGACCTCATGGACTGTAGGTCACCAGGCTCCTCTGTCCATGGGATTTCCCAGGCAAGAATACTGGAGTGAGCTTCTATTTCCTTCTCCAGTGGGTCTTCCTGACCCAGGGAATCAAACCTGCCTCTCCTGCATTGGCAGGTGGATTCTTTACCATTGAACCACCAGAGAAGCTCTTAGGAGTGCTTACAGAAGCCCTAATGACTTCTGAATGAATGAAACTGTATGAATTCCCATTTACCAAGGCTGATCTAACAAGTGCCTTTATCCCAGATGACCCTTCATCCTATGTAAGTTGCTAATATGTTATAGTAAGACCATGCCAACTAGCTCAAAGAATTATTATTAACTTTATGAAAAATATCTTCTGCTGCACTACTGGGCCCTGATAAAAGACGTAATGCCTGACCATGGAGTAGCCAGCAGCTATGCAACTAGAAGCGTTTGTGTGTATGCTCAGTCACCCAGTCGATTTCGACTTTCTGTGAGCCCATGGATAGTAGTCCCTTGGGCTCCTATGTCCATGGGATTTTCCAGGCAAGGATATCTAGCCACCTACTTTGTATGGAAGGAGAAGTAGCCCAAGATAATAATAATATAGACACACGGGCAGTAGAAAATACCTTGGCCGGTTAGTCAGAAGCCTGGAAGAAGAAAGAGTAGGAAATTGGGGATGAAAAATTCTGAGGAAGAGGCATTCAGACAACTGATGGGGAGTGGTCATGAAATGTGATGGACTTTCTACTGCTTGTCAGTGCTGACTAGAGAACACCCAGCATAGAAGAGATACTAAGCAACCAAGTAGGCTGAGTGACTCAGCCAGTTGATGTCAACCATTCTAATCCTGGCACACTGGGCACAGGAACAGAGTAGGCTTTTAAGTAGTAGGGATTAAGGCTGTGCAGCAGTCAAACTGTGTGAATTCCCATTTACCAAGGTTGATCTAGTGATTGTCTTTACCACATTTCAGTCTGCTCACAAGAGAGACCTATGCTGAGCCCTGACTATGACATCATTCCTTGAGGATATCAGCCAGTCCCTAAGGCAAATTGACCTTAATAGGGTCCCTTCCACCCTGGGAATGGCTGTCATTCATATTAACTGATATCCATACCCTTCGGTATATGAGTTTCCCTTTTCTGTCAGTAGGGCTCAGCCATCTCCACAACTGAAGAACTTGCCAACTCTCTGATATGTTGATATGTGCGTCCATGTTGGGTGATGGTAGAATAACTGACCTCCCTCATAGCAGAGTAGACCTGACTTTATCTTGTCCTCTTGGGATGCCTTGGTCCTACTGTGAACCTCATTTCCCAGGAGCCATCAGTCACTTTAGCAGTGGTACAGCCTGCTAAACAAGCATCTGAGTCTCTGAGAGGGCACCTTGAGAAATACTGTATATACCTTAAGTTAAGAACCATAGTCGGTGCTGTGTCCTCCAGAGAGAGATCACAGTGGTTCCAGAACTGAGCAGTGAAGATCAAAGTAGCCTAATTTAATCATCACTCCCAGTGATTTGCTTAGAGAGTCTGTGTTTCTTATTCTGACAACTCTGAGCCCTGATTACCAGAAGGAGAAATTTTTACCAGGAAACACAGGAAAAAAAATCCCATTAAACTCAAGCTTTGACTGTTGTTCAGTCACTTTAATCTTTCTTGTGCCATGAGAATAGCATGAAAGGAAAGTGAAAGTGAAAGTTGCTCAGTTGTGTCCGACTCTTTGGGACCCCATGGACTATGCAGTCCATGGGATTCTCCAGGCCAGAATACTGGAGTGGGTAGCTGTTCCCTTCTCCAAGGGATCTTCCCAGCCCAGAGATTGAACCCAGTCTCCCACATTGCAGGCAGATTCTTTACCAACTGAGCTACCAGGAAAGTCTGCATGCAAGGAAAGGGGTCATCAACCTGACCAATGATTCTGATTATCTAGAGGAGGTATGGCTGCTTTTATATAGGCAACAAATAATATGCTTGGGACTCAGGTGATACACTTCTATATCTCTTTGTATTCCCTTTGCCCACTTTTGATTATAAATGGACAACTTCAGGGCTTCCTAAGTGGCTCAGTGGTCAAGAATCCTCTTGTCAATGCAGCAGACTCAGGAGACATGGTTTCAATCTCTGTGTCAGGAAGTTCTTCTGGAGAAAATGGCAACTCACTCCAGTGTTCTTGCCAGGCTAGTCCCATGGACAGAGGAGTCTGGTGGGCTACAGTCCATGGGGTCACAAAGAGTTGGACACGACTGAGTTACTGAGCATGCACACATCACCAAGTTCAATGGCTAAAGCTTGAGAAGAGCATGGTAACCATTCAAAAATGAAGGTCTGGGTCCCTCTACCAGGTAAGGCTAACAGCAGTGTAGGTTGAGGGTGAATGGCTGGTGAAAGAGAAGTGCAATGAATATCAAGCTTCAATACCAGCTTCGTTGTTGGTGCCTGTAGTTCATTGCATTAACCAGCTCCTGGCAAGCTTCCTCCAAGATAATGAGACTGCTCCCATGAAATGACTGTGATGTCTGTAGGACTGAAAGGTACAAGGTGTGGACTGGCCTGGACTCAATGGTATTCACCCAGGTCACATTCCAGAACTGAAGAACTAAACTCTGCACCTCCTAGGAGTGTTCATGACTGATATCTCTAAGCTGAGTCCCTCTCCGGGTCTTATCCTTAGTTAAAGAAAGCCACCTTGCTCAGGGTTACCCTTCTTTACTAGATAGCCTGGGACAAGTCAATACAGGGGTAAAAAGGACCTGCCTCCTTTCCTAACCGGAGGAAACACTGAAGGGCTATGCCAGCTCCAGAACTCTCCGCAGATATACTCTCTGGATCTGCTGAAGTTTTCACTGTGACTTCATCACAGTTCAACTCCTTTCTCTGCTCAATCCTGATTTCTTCACTTCTTTACAGCTGTTAATGCCAAGGATACCCCAAAGTATACTTGCAAGCTAATCTTCCCCTAGATGTCTACTTCCTGGGAAACCCATTCTCAAATATCTTTTAATTTTATTTATCAATTAATAAGGGCTTCCTAGTGTCTCATTGATAAAGAATCCTCCTGCAAGGCAGGAGATGTAAGTTTGATCCCTGGGTCAGGAAGATCCGTTGCAGGAGAGCATGGCAACACACTCCAGTATTCTTGCCTGGAAAACCCCTTGGACAGAGGAGTCTGGAGGTCTACAATTTACAGGGTCGCAAAGAGGTGGACATGACTGAAGCAACTTAGTATGCACACATCAGTTAATAAATCTTGTTATTTCTGTTAATGCTTTATGCTTATGTAATTTAAGATTCTGTATGCGTATGTGTGTTTTGTGCTTACACACATACACATGTGGCTTTTTAAGTCTAAGGGCATTTCTCCCCCTTAGTAGAATGTATCTTTGACTTTCAACGTCACTTGGAAAACAAGATTAACGAGGTAGGCATTAAATTTCCATGGAAACTTTCTTGAAAATTTGTTAGAAAGAGATACCTGGAGAGCCACGATCAGCATTGAATCTGGTGGTGACTTGGAAGCCAGGAGTCTGTGCAATGTGTCTCTCTCACAATGGTAGAAAACACACAGGTCTGACCCACTAGCTCCAGAATTTCCTGAACAAACACTTGGATTACTGGAAAATCACCCTTCAGATTTGACTGTAGTTCTCCATAACAATCACATTTTACAGCAATATTGACTAAGAAGGGTCCCTTACCCTTTTGAGGCGCTTTGTGATTTCCGTTTTAAGGTCTCACAGCAACCCAAACTGCAGAGAACTAAGTATGTTTCCCAAGTGTACACGGTTTGTAAGTAGCACCCAGGCATTTCAGAATTCTGAAACAATCTGGCCTTCTTTTGATATTTTAGACACTGCCTCATTAAAAAAGTAAGGAGGAAAGTCAATGTGAGACAACTGTGGGACAATTTGAATGTTTACATTGAACACATAAGGTGTTTCTCCATGTCAAGACTAAAAGAAAAATCTAACATCACATAATATATAAAGTAATTTGGATATATATAACCTTTTATACATACAACATACAAATAGTTAGATATTGGCAACAGTCTTATGAACAGTAATTCTGGTCAAATAGCTCTCCTACACTCTGCCCTCCTGTTACTGCTCCATTAAATTCCAAGCTCTGATCCAAGCCCACTGCTTTGTCTTGAAATTACATGGCTTTCTCCTCTGAATTAAACTTGGGTTTTCATTTTTGACCTCTAGTTTTTCTTTTTATGTAAGCTTATTTTCTTAAAAGAGGATTTATTTATTATTAGGTTTGTGTTTTCTTTCATCTTATGAAATATCCATTTTTTTCCCCTACCTTGTAAAAAAAAAAAAATCTTTCACCTTCTTTTTCCCCTCACCTCCCCCAACTATTTCTATACAAGTACACACACACACTTTTCTATTTTAGGTAGATTTATTCCTTTGAATGGCTTTGACTATGATGAACTTTACTTAAGACATTAATAATTCTTGACAAGGGCGTCTTTTGTATTTTAGCTTTGAAAGGAAAACTTACTATGCATAATTGCCCTGTTCTTAACTGTGTTATAGATTGAAAGCAGCAGAAGCTGATAACAAACAGCTTTGCCCCCAAATACACAAACTTCATGTCTGCCAGTTCTCCCTGCAGAATCTATCTTTTACCCATACGTGAAGAAATTTTGAGTAAAATTAGGCTTAGGGACTGATAAGAGAAAAAGGAACAAAGAATCTAGATTTGGATTTAAAGTCTCAGGAATCAAACCCAATGTTCTTCATACTTTAAGAATAAGGTAGGTAATATTAAATCTATATTGTGTGTGCTTAGTCACTCAGTCGTGTCTGACTCTTTGACACCCATTGGACTGTGGCCCACCAGGCTCCACTGTCCATCGGATTTTTCAGGCAAGAACACAAGAGTGGGTTGCCATTTCCTTCTCCAGGGGCTCTTCCCAACTCAGGAATCGAACCCAAGTCTCCTGTGTCTCCTATTTTGCAAGCATGTAGGAGACATGCTTGCAGACATTACCAACTGAGCCATTAGGAGAGCCGTAAATAAACTTATATTTTAATAAAAAACAAAGTATACAAAACAAAAAAAGAGCAAAATTTCCTTTTTGTCTTTGTGACCACTATCAGAGATTCAAATATGGTGAAGATAAAAATTATTTTAATAGGTAACAGGCAATATTTTTCCTGAAAGACTGTTATCTTTTTTAAAAAATGCAATTTAATAGAGTTGTTTTTAAAGATAAGGCCTTCTGAGAATGGCAGAAATGATTCAACGAGGGAAATAAATTTATAAATCCATTAATCAATCAATAGGAATAAACCTGTTCAAGAAAGCTGCCAGACTTTTGAAACTGGAAGAGATAGAATAGAGAAGGGAAGGAAAAATGAAAGGGAGATGAGGGCTAAACAATGAAGTTGAAAACTTGACCTACATGTCAGTCAGTGAGTAATTTCAGAGTGTGACTGGCATTTTTTTTTTCATTTTTCATTTAATTTTTATGTTATGCAAAGTGGTTTTTAATTGTTTTCCTTCCATATATATTTTATACAATTTTGAAGTCTACAGTCCATTTACAGTTATTACAAAATATTGGCTGTATTCTCTGTGTTGTATAACATACCCTTATAACCTGTCTTATACTCAATTATGTGTATCTCCCACTTGCCCATCCTTATATTGTCCCCTGCAACTGTGGGTCCATTTCTTTTCATTATTATTATTTTTAAAATTAAAGTTTTATTTAAGTCGAGTTTATTTACAATATTGTATTAGTTTCATGTGTACATCAAAGTGACTCAGTTATACATACAAATTTATAATTTTTTCAGATCCTTTCCCCTTATAGCTTATTACAAAAATTGAGTATAGATTTCTATGCAAGGTCTTTGTTGGTTATCTATTTTATGTATAGAAGTGTGTATAAGTTAATCCTAAACTTCTAATTTATCACCTCCCTTTCCTTTTGGTAACCATAAATTTGTTTTCAATGTCTGTGGCTCTACTTCTGTTTTGCATATAAGTTCATTCGTATCATCTTTTAGATTCCACTATAAGTGATATCATATGATATTTATCTTTGCTTGGCTTCCATAGTACAGTCATCCATGTTGCAGCAAATGGCATTATTTCATTTTTCATAGCTGAGTAATATTCCATTGTATACATATGCCACAGCTTTATCTATTAATCTGCCATTGGACATCTAGGTTGCTCCCATGCCTTGGCTGTTGTAAATAATGCTGCAATGAACATTGATATGCATGTTTCTTTTCTATTATGATTTTCTTTGGATATATGCCCAAGAATAGAATTTCAGGAGCATAGCACTGAGCAAAACAAATGCTCCAAACGCATGTAAGTAACCGACATAGTTACTATGTAATGACTTGTTCAATTATAGAGTTAAGAAACATTAACTCTCTCTGTGTCAGATCATTGTTATACCATTTTTATATTCTCAAATTCACTTCTTCTCTGGAATAGCATTGTTTCCCCCACTACATTTGCAAGAGACAGGTAACAGACACTTCTGTCCTGTTCTCCATAATGGCTGTACCAATTTCCTTTCCCACCACACCCTCTCCATAATACAAATGTACTGTCTGTAGACTTTTGGGCTGTGGCCATTCTGACTGGTGAGTCTGTCCCTCTTCTGTGGAGTGGCCGGCAGACTTTGAGGGGTGGCAGATTCCTGTGCCTGTGTGGACTGGGCCCTGCTGTGACAGTGGCTGCCATATCCCTTCCCTTATTTGCTCTCTAACAAAGTGACTGTGTGGTTCTTGTGACAACAACGACACTGTGCCAGTTCCCAGGTAACCCTTAAGTGGCCTCGAAGTGTCTGTTACCTGTCTCTTGCAAATGTAGTGGGGGAAACAAGTCAGGACTCAAAAGAATGTATCAATTTATAAATATAGAATTAGCTGATTTTATCACTGAGCAAAACAAATGCTCCAAACGCATGTAAGTAACCGACATAGTTACTATGTAATGACTTGTTCAATTATAGAGTTAAGAAACATTAACTCTCTCTGTGTCAGATCATTGTTATACCATTTTTATATTCTCAAATTCACTTCTTCTCTGGAATAGCAGCATTTCAGGAAATGGGCTAAATCTGTTTCATCTTTAAACTTCCTGTTGAGCATGACGCTGGCACCTAGTATACGGTTGTTGTTTAGTTGCTAAGTCATATCTGACTCTTTGAGACTCCATGGACTGTAGGCCACCAGGCTCCTCTATCCATGGTATTCCCCAGGCAGGAATCCTAGAGTGGCTTGCCATTTCCTCCTATGGCACACAATAAGTGTTCAGTAAATGTTTGTTCAGTTAACCCAAACTTGGGCACCCAACCACCAAAGGGCGATTCTGAAATGGTAGTGTGGAGTAGGAGAGGGATAACTATCCCACAAATGAGATGAGGAGGAACGGGGTGGGGTGAATTTATGCACTGGTAGAGACAATCAAATTCTCCACCCCAGACAATCAAATATCTCCCCCAGTGAAGAAATGATCATGTTATGCCCCCAATCTTGACTATGGGTAAAGCTTCTTTGTTTGTTACTAAAATGCAAGCACACACACACACACACACACACACACACACACACACACACACACAAAACTGGGGGTTCTTTTGAATTGTATCTTTAAGAAATCATAACAGTAAAGGGATGAAAAAGATGCTGTATAAAATTTTAACAGCCATATACCCCAAACATCTGAGACCCTAATCAAAACATGTCAAAATTTGAGTGGAAATGCCCACTATCCTGTCAGTAAAGGCATAAAACCAATTTTCTGTTTTAATTTTTCTTTTTTTTTTTTAATTTTAAGAAAAAACAGCCTCTTGGTGGTTTGATGGGTTTTCGTGAACACAAACCAGCAAACACTTCCTGATGAGGGCCACCTGCTAGCTTCTCCCCAAGGAGGGTTCCTTGGGGGCTCCCCACACCCACTCTTCTGCTGTTCATTATGCGGCCCATGTACTCAGGAACACCAGTGGAGAGCTTCCCCAGCTGGTGCTTCCTGTTATAATTGTCTGGGTCTTTTCCTTTACTAGCTCCGAAGAGTTTTATAAGCTTCTCCCAGGGTGGTCAAATGTGAGTGTTTTTCCTAGCAAAGCGTTCAGTTCCTACTGAATGAGGCCCTCCTTCACCAGTTGCTTATTGCTAACACTGGAAGAAAAAAGTCTCAAATATTGCTGTGTATTAGTTCTTTTCTTGTTCACACACCTTAGCTAGAACACTTAATAATTTCTATGTCTTACTCACTCCAGCTTCTCCTTTTTATAGGCAGTTTTCCACTTTACTGACTTGGGAGTTTAACTTATTAACTGTATTAACATAGTACCAATAGCCAATTTTAACATTTAAACTGCAACTCAAGGTTCAATTTCAGTATGAGTCATAAGAAAACTCCTATGATTTCTAAATGAGAGCCAGAGCGAAACATAATTTTTAAGGTAAAGACTGGTATGTTTCCTTTTGTCCTCTGAAAACTATATAACAAATCATACATCTTCCTTTATTGTAATTTTGAAAACCTTAGGGCTATTTTTCTTTTTGAATACCTTATTCCAGGATTCTGGTACAGTACTATTCAATTTATTCTTTAGCCACGATTCTTAACATTTCATGTGCCAAAGAAATGTTTGAGAATATAAACAAAGCTATATGCTCCCAGAATCATGCACACACAAACACGTTTGCATTTAATTCAAGAAATTCTGACATTCTTCTGTGGAACCTTAGGTTCTATGTGTTCTATAATTTTTCTCTCTAATAATATTATTTTTCATTTTGTATAGGAAAATGCTTTAATGCACTAAATTTTTACAAAGGCAGCATTATAGACTTCTTCATATTTCTTGGTGATATAGCCAGAAATTTTGAATAAATGGGGAATTGTGTTTATTTGAAAGTAAAATAAAATCGACATTTTGAAGAATGCATTTTAAAATTAAAGCTAGATAAATTGCTATGGGCAAATGAATTGATATAACCACTTTGAAAATCATTTTGGCATTATGTTATAAAAGTTGAATTTTCACATGGTTTATGAACTGGCAATTCTACTTTAGAGTAAACCCAAGAGAAAGAAACTCCTCAGCTCCTCACACTTGTACCAAAGTATAATATAATATAAAAGTTTATATTCGTATTTATGTAACATGGATTAGCAAATATGGAACCATTTCTCCTAGGAGAAATACAGAGTTAGGTTTCTGTGAGCCTCTAATCACAATACTTGCATCAACTGATCATGCATACCTTGTTTTCTGTGGGGTTCTGTTTAAGGACACCCAATTTAATATATTTTGTTCCTTTGTTAACTTTGAAATCATGAGCAATAACACTCTAACTCATGCCTGAATGATGCTGACCTGATACAAGCATTTTCTCTAAGAGGCCTTCTCACACTGGGAACATTAGACAGCACGTTAGCACTAGGTTTGAGGGTCATTCCAAACAGCGAAGTCACCAACAGAAATCACAAAAATGCAAAAGAGAATAAAAAGGTGATGCTAAAGAGACCACGAAATGCACACTTGTTTACAGTACACAAGCTGAAACAAGAAGACAGAACCATTTTGCTTTTCCTCACCTGGGAGCAGGCATGTTGGATGACTGATGACCACGAGAGCTCAGCAAGTATTGATTCGGGCTTTCAAACAAGTTTTAGGGAATAGGTGACTGTGTAAGGATAGCATCTGTAAATAATGAGGGTCAACTGTGTGTATATACGATTTAAATTTGTATGTTAAAACCTAGCACATAAAGTAAGAGGATAGTAAACATAAAATCTTTATTTTCCACCCCATACACGCCAAAAATAAGACACTTACTCTGTGACCAACTTCCACAGGAACTCTAATCCCTATAAGATTTTAGGTATATTAAAAGAGATTTTGCTGAGCTATCTAGGAGATCATAGGGATACACCGCATTTGCACCACACAACGTTTCACCGACCTTCCTTATCTCCTCTACGGCTCTCCTTATCTTCTCTACATCTTTCTTTCTATTCTGTCCCTCTTATTCCAGAGAAGTTGAATAGCTCCTCTTTTTCTGGAACATTTGATGCTGTTCAGCGTCTCAGGATTTCTGATTGTCTAGGGGCCATACAATTTCTTTCCCTCCAAATACAGCGATCTCTTCTTGGAAGAAATATTTTCTTTTCTGCCTCATGAAGTTTGCGTAATTTATTATACTACTTAAAGCTGTTTTTCTTCATGAGGACAGTCCATTCATTCTTGGATTCTGCTGCCTTACATTTCTGAGACTTGCCTGTCTCATGAAGCAAATGTTGATATCATGAGAGATTGTATTTACAAAAAGTCAGCAGGTATTGAGTATCTGTCGACAATGTTGAAAACTGTACTAGTTGTTGATGCGGTTATAAATGTGAATGTAACACAGTCCTTGTCCATAAGCGTACAGTCTGTTGGGGGAGACACACAATTAACACATCGTTGACTGGGGGATTTTTGCGGAAACTAACACCTGTGGCCTTAATACGTCTCCGGTCACTAATGTGTTAAAATGAAACAGTTCCCCCGCAAAGCAGACTGTGAGCAAGGTTAAAACAAAAGTGTGAGAGAGCAGCAGTAGAGAACTGTTAAGTCTGGAAGGCTGCAGATTATGAAAACTTCACTGAAGGAGCGATATTTCAGATGGGACCTGAAGGAAGATCAGAACTGTGCTTTACAATTCTTCTTCATATCCTAACAGTGATGCCTTAACAGTGCTCCCTTCGGGTTCTTCTGAAGCACTGCTGGAGACATGGGCTTGGTAAAAGTAGTTTATCTCGGAAATGAACCCAGCAAGAAGTAGTAAGTCAGTAGGAAGAGTACAATGGGAAAGGAGAAAAAAATAAAAGGGGAGAGTATTACTAATGTTGCTTCTACAGGTAACAAGGGCTTAATTCTACTGAAACTTCTGAGGCGTATACAGAATTGATCTTAAATGACCTGCTCAAAGAATGGGAATCTGGAGAACTTATTCACTGTTTCTGGTCCTTCACTGGTTGAGAGGCGTCCCCAGGTTATTAACTCTCAGAGAGCCGAGAAGGCACCCCAGCAGAAAGGAGGGAGAAGGAAGGAGGGTGCTGGAGGGGTAGTGCCATCACAAGGTGGGTAGGAGCTCCCATAGACATCTCTACTGGGGCTGCGACCAAAACCAGCAACGGCTGAAGGGGTGTGGCATGGGAATACCAAAGACACCTGCTAGAAGCGCAAGGGATTTCCAAAGGGCTCAGGATTAAGAGCAAGCAGACCAGTTAGAGTATTAAAGCGGTAAAGGTGCCTTTGCAACCTTTTCTCTCTCTGCAACACTTTCCCTTATTGTTTGCCTGTGCTCTACCCAAGTAATAGGCATAGCCTGGAATGGTGCCTGGCAGTCAGTAAGTGTCCATCACTATTGGCTGAATGAACAGCTAGCATATGCAAAAAGTCTTTGAATTTAAAGCCCACAAAACCCTTATTAAATATTCATTAGTACCTCCATTTTCTGGGCATATTCATGCCTCAGTTCAACGAAGCTCACAGAATGTCAAATACTGTTCTGAGTTCTAGAAGATGGTAAGGAAATCCGCCCCCAAGAAGGTTAACTCTGCAGCGGAAAAACTCACAAGTGAAAATGAAATGTGAACTCAATGATGTTTTCCTATTAATACATCCCTCCTTGTTCTTTGATTCATAATCCTTCCAATTATGCCTTATGAATTCCCAGCCATCTTATCAAACTTTAATTCCTGTACCATACTTTGAATTTTTAATTTGTTACAGAACTGTGATATTCTATTGGGTTGGCCAAAAAGTTCATCTGGGTTTTTCTGTTACATCATACAGAAGAACCTGAACAAGCTTTTTGACCAACCCAATCCATTTTTACCTGTTTTATTTATCTTTGTCTTTTCTCTTCAAATAAGTCCCTTGAGATTAAGAATTGTTGTATTATTGATTTTCCAGAACTTTAGACCTTTGGCGATGATCTGGATATTTAATAATATCTGTCAGCACATTAATTTTCCTATTCAAGTATCATAGAATGAAGAAAATGTCATCTGATGGGAATGCAGAGTTGACATCTGAATCATAACCTTTGAAGTGACATTAGAACTTTACTGAAAATAATTAACTAATAACAAATGGAAAAGTACAGACTTGTTGACAAATAACCTTTTATGACAGTTTTCTGGAGAGTGAGCATTTAATAAAGATCCACAACCAGCTTGAACACATCCAGATCCACCCCATCCACCTCTTGTCACTCCACTCAGTGTATTAGTCTTCAAAATGCCTCTAGCAAACATGTCTAGACAGCACTGTCCAATTGAAATAAAATGTGATTCTAAAAATGTAATTCACGTGAGTGATTTCAATTTATCTAGTAGCCATAGGTGGAAAGAACTATGTGAAATTAATTTTCATAATATACTTTATTTAAACTAATATAAAATGCTGTTATGTTTGCTTGCAATAAGTGTGAAGATTATTGAGATGTTTTACATTTTTATCACACTAAGTCTTCAAAACTCTGGCAATACCTCATATTTTTGGTGCATTCAATTTGGACTATATCTTTTAAAACCTCAGTAGCCACATGTCACTGATGGCTATCATTTGGATGGAACTAACCAGTTTAGATTTCTAGGTTGATTTCTATAGCTGATATTTCCTGTGAGTGTGTGTGTGTTTCTGATATATGTTTTCACAGCAGCTTCCCTGTGGTCCTTCATTCTTTTTGATGTTAATCTTCCAAACCCGGAATATGGACCTTGGCCACAGTATGTACATATATTCTAATGGCATCATGTATAAGTTTCTTCCCAGTTACAGAAACACTTGCTTTCTCAGTAAGTCTTACTTAACTGATAATTGTCTGCTTATTCCTGTACAGAAATAAATGGGGTGTTCTGCACTCAAAAACAATGAAAAGTAAACATCTATCTTTTAACACAGAAAGATCTTAAAGAAAAGGGCACTGTGTAAGCCTTCTGTGAAATGATATTTTATAAAAATTCGTTTTATTCTTTAGGTAGTGATAAATATTTGAAGACTTTTTATTTCTTTCTTAAATCATGACCTAGACAGAGCATGTGTCCTTTTCTGTCCTTTTTGCTGGAGTTGCAGTTGTGATCATGTACTGGATAACACCAGGGTCTTGGAAACAGATGGGCTGGAGATAAAATCCCGAATCTTCACTTTCCTAGCTGTGTGACTTTGGCTTTTTCCTTTCATCTCTATAAACCTCAATTTTCTCATTTGTATAGCTGAGATATTCCTGTTGGTTTTTGCTCTTGAAAGCATTTTGAATCCCACGTTTTTTTCTGAGACTCTAGCCCTGCCTCTTAGTGAAGCAATCGTCAACATCTTTTTTACTAATTTTCTAAAAGTATAAACTCTCTTGTATTTACTTATCCCTCACTTACAGTGTGTTCCTACACAATATCAAACATATCTGTTTTTCACATCGCTTATTAATGACTTTTTGTTGAAGTGGTCCACTTGTTTCTATTGAGAATGGATTTTCATTTTAGCCACCAGGAGGTGCAAGTGATCTATACATCAGTTAAACTCCAACTGGCTCTTCTCTTGACATTTTTATTTCCCCTTCATTATCATTATCAGTCTCAAGAAAGAAGCAAGATTGTGTAGCTCTAACTTTGAGTAAAATAGTCTTTAAAATAATCTTTAAAATTAGCCAACTTACTTCACTGATCACAGAATACCTATGCTTCTAATCCTTCATCAGGTGTAAGGAGAGGACTCTAGACAGATGATTAGGACCCCAAATCACATTATTTCACTTGTCTGCTGAAAATGCAGAGTGGTCCCTCACCACAAGTTTACCTTCTCTGGTCTCATTCTTTGCCTTTTCAGCCTATCACCCTCCCTGCCCCCCCACCCCCACCACACACACACAACTGAACACAAGCTCTTTATCCCTCTGAGCTCATCTCTTATTCTTTCTCAACCAAGTTGTATAGTTTACCTATGTTTTCCATCAACTCTTCCTGGATTGTGTGATTTCACTCTCATTTCTTCTGTTTTAGATGACCTATGTAACTTATCATTTTATGCCCATTTGCCTTGTATACCCTGACTCAATTTTTCATTTATGAAACCATACCTGAATTAAGTTCTATGACTGTATTCCCAAGCTCTTATCGTCTATCTCCAAATACTCAAACTATTTTGATCCACTGTTGTATTCTTCTTAGGTCTTCTTATGTGCTTAATTTTTGTCTCCCCTAGTGAGTGATGAATTCTTAAATGGCACAAAAATTTTCTTGTGTGCGTGTGTGTGTTTGCACATGATGTGAACAATTCCTTGAAGACTGTTCTACTCATCATAAGAACTTACTATTTGGGAAATAAATGAATGCATCATATTTTTTTTAATTCTTTTTAAATTTTCTTTACTTTATTGTGTTGGTTTTGCCATACATTGACATGAATCTGCCATGGGTATGAATGCATCATATTTTTGTTACCCATTATTTCAGGTGAATAAACATAGAGTCTTCCCTTCCTTCTTTCCTTCCCTCCAACTTCCTAACCTCCTTTTCTCCTTCCACATTGTGCTAAAGTCTTGGGCTAATGAAATGTGTGTTATTTTTTCACTTAGAGCTTGGGAAAAGAGGGAGTAACAAATGACTGGCTAACTAAGCATTATTAAGGAGACAGATTTTACCAAAATAGAAAGATATTCATGGTAAGCAGAGTCATGGTTTCTCAAAAACACCCTAACTTATGAATATGTTACTTCACCTGACAAAAGAGACTTTGCATGATTAAATTAAGGATTTTGAACTGGGGAAATGATCCTGGGTTATCTGTGTGAGCCCAATATAATCACAGGGACCTTTATAAAAGGGAGCAGAAGAGTCTGAGTAGGAAAAGGACATATGATGACAGAAGCAGAGACTGGAATGATGTGGGGTCATGAGCCAATGAAAACAGGCAGTTTCTGGAAGCTGGAAAAAACATGAAATGCTTCTTCTCTAGAGAAGAAATGCAGCTCAACTGGCATCTTGATTCTAACATCCACATTTCAGACTTCTGTTCTCTAGAACTTTCAGAAAACATGCTATGTGTTGTCCTAGGTCACTAACTTTATGGTACAGAAACAACAGGAAACTAGTATATCATGTGATGTTTAAGTTTAGGATTCAGATTTGTGAAAAAGTTTAGAAATTTTCCTTTCTCATTTTTATCCATCACTGCCACTCCCTAGAAAGCAATATTAGTGCAGAAAGTATAATACACTCACATACATTTGAAGGCTTCCCTTGTAGTTCAGGTGGTAAAGAATCTGCCTGTATTGCAGGAGACCTGGGTTCCATCGCTGCATCGGAAAGATCCCCTGGAGAAGGAAATGACCACCCATTCCAGTATTCTTGCCTGGAGAATTCCTTGGACAGAGAAGCTTGGTGGGCTACAGTCAATGGGGTCACAAAGAGTTGGACACAACTGAGCAACTAAGACTTTCGCTTCACGCTTCTGATACATGTTATAAAATTCATATATATTTTCTTGCACAAATGATATGAAATCATTTACAGTGCTTCACAATTTCTTTTTTAACTTGAGAATTGATTATGAACTTTTCTATTTCAGTAACATATTGAGTTATCTCATTCCCCTTAAGAATTGCGTATTTCTCTGTCATATGGATACAACATAAATGGTTTTCCTGTTGATGATCATTTAGATTGATTTCAGTTTTTCAAATGATTAATAGAATTCCTCAATGAACATTCTATGTCATTAAGAATTTGCTCAATAATAATCAAAGAAAAACTGTTTAGCTGTTTAGAAGTACAAGATGACAATATTTATTAAACATTTAAATGGTTTTGGAATGTTCATACTTTGCTAGTTTATATTACTTTTATCCTCTTCTTACTGGAAAACACAATAAATAGTCAGAAAATCAAACAGACAAGCTTGATAACCAGGGTGATGACATGCTGAGACAGGTGGCTAGACAAAACATAGAGGGTAAAGTTGGTTATGATCTCAAATTGTGATGTGGGTGGACTGTTTGAACAAACTATTGATAATTGATGTGTTAAATACTTCATACATCTTTGTGTATATGTATGTCTCTAAAATCTTATTTAATTTAATAAAGTCTATATAATTTTTCATGTACATACAATAAACCTACAAGGCTTTTAAAGATGAAGATGCTGCCCAGGAGAATATATAGCTGGTGAGGTGAGGCAGTTGAGAGCTAAACCCCAGGTGTGAATGCCACCATAGCCCGTCCTCTTTGGCCTTTCTTCAATGGTTCCAGACTGGTTCAAATTTGGGCTTATCCATCCAGCAATGAATAGATTTTTTTTAAACTAATAGAACAAAATACTGAAGAACCTGGATGTTGGGGTCAGATAGACATTTGATATTGGAAGTGTGTGTTCATATTTCTGAGTCTTTCATGACAATTTTATAACTGCTTATATCTAGCTCCTGTTGACCTGCAGTTCCCTACAGTTCCCTTTTCTTTTGCTCATTCCTTCCTCCTTTCTCCCTCTCTTCTTTCCTCCCTCCCTCCTTATTTCTCTCTTTATTGTCAGCAGATCTCCATTGTTATTATCAGCCACATTTTCTTGCTGGTAAGAATCAAGTGGAGAAGCATACATAGCCCTTACTTTTTTCCTTCCATTTTGGCATTGGCCATATAAGCCTGAGTTTTAATGATCTGTTGTACAATGGTTTATTGTATTGTATGCTGAATTACTTTGTCAGATATTACCTTGGAAATATCTACAAACTATAGTCTCTACAGAATAAATATAATAAGCTAAACCTAGTAAAAATTAGGATAAAATCAATGTTTTTGAAGAAAGCTAAGTGTATTTATTCTGAATCTAATGTCCTCCTCCAATATTTCAGTTTTTAAAAGGATACCAGAATATAGAATGCTGTAACTTGCACCACAGGGTAGAATGGGTCCATTCAAAATATATATTATTGTGAGCTCTTGGTTGCTGAAAACTTGGTGATTCTCAGCCTGATAACCAGTTGTATCTTTGTGAAACATCATGATGCTCAGCTGATAAGACAAACATATATCCTTATAGTCCCATTCTTTCAAACAATTCTTGTACAACTCGCTCTCTATCATATTCCTTTGTGTTGTAATTGCAAAGGCTAGGATTCTGGCTTCAGACATCAGGACTTAATCCTGCTTCACTCATCAGATGCTCATGGGCCATTTATTCATCCTCTCTTAAGCCTCAATTTCCACTTAAGTTACTCAGAAATGTTAGCCCTACTCTTATCAGACAGCCTAAACTCCCAACAGTCATAAGAAAGATAGGGGAACTGTCTCTGGGAATTTGGCAAAGCTGCTCTTAGCCATCTCTTGTGCCAAACAGGTCATTGAGTCATGTCTGAAATATGACCGGATAAGGACTGTAGAGTTGCTTTGCCATTTTCAGCAAACTTTACTCACGGCTATGTGTACACTGATAATTTCCTTCTTCCTCTCCCTCTTACCCTGATTTCATACAAGAAGGTATATAAAGACTGTAATACAGAGAACCAACCCTTAATTAGCTCCTCATCTATAACATTGATGTTTTCATTGCCAGCTGTTATTAAATCCCCCTCATCCGTGAGACTGGTCTTCCATAAAGAGCCAGCCTGAATATTTTTAGGGATCACCATTTGGGTAAAGTATGCTGTAATTGCACTTGGCCTGCCACCCACATTCTTTCACATCCCAGATCTTATGTCTTCTCTACCTCTTGGGAGTAGCATCTTTCTCTTAGGATGCAAACACTTGAAAGAAAAATTGAACTCATGATGCATGAACAAAACCTCAAAAATTGTTTTATTTGAGTTGTGGATTCATATATGAATATGTCAATAATTACAAGCCTCATTTATTATGAATCATTTTATAGATGTGGGCAGAGGGAAATTTTGAAGGTAAAGAAGAAGCATACGGAAAACAGATGCTGAATAAGCAGGATTTCGGGTCCTGATAAAAGCTTGTGAATTATTAACTACAGTGACCTGTTCATGAACCTAGAATGGAGGTAATGAGAGGAACAATATTTATTGTGCATTTAGTATACACCAGACACTGGGTTACACAACTGAAGTGTGTCTGATCTTTGCAGTGATTCTGGAAGGAAAGCATACTTATTATTATATATATTCCCACTTTGTGAACAGGTAAATTAAGACTCATCAAAGTGATCACAGTCACAAAGATGATGTTACTGGGATTCAAATGCTAAAGCACTTTATGACCCTGGCAATGAATTCAAAAGGACAAAGAAAAAGTATGAAAGCTAGGAAACTGAAAGTGTGAGAGAGGATGGAAACCTATAACGGCAGTCTTTAATTTTTCTTCAGAACGGGGACCCAGTGTGAGGTGAAATGTTTCTGTGACAAGGATAAAGTACAATTATGAGAACAAAGGCAATGTGGGATTAAAGAGGATGATTTAATAGAGGAACTGGGATTTAGCAACATCAAGAAACTGGCTGCATTTTATAAATAACAGGATAGAGTGTTTACCAAAAACACGTAGTTAAGCAAGGGGAAGGATGCTATAGCGCTGTGAACTAGGATGTGCCTTAGTGGGAGAGGCGCACACATGAAGCCAGCTGCAGACAGGAGGATGACAAGGATCAGAGCTGATTCCAAGGTGTATTAGAAAACGCCTTCAGACTTGCCAGCAGGCGAGAACAGCACCGCCGGCTCTTGATTAGTCTGGGACAAGCGGTATCTTTCGTTGATTATCCAAGTGTCTGTGGTGCTTTACTTTTTTACTGTTACCTACTTTCTTTACCCTTCCTCTAAGAAAGGGTCTGACAAAAGAAGAAAAGTCCACATTTCAAGGTAAAAGCTTTTTAGAAAGCATGCAATTCTACTCAGATGGACGAAACTGGAGCCCATTATCCAGAGTGAAGTAAGCCAGAAGCAAAAACAACAATACAGTATATTAACACATATATATGGAATTTAGAAAGACAGTAATGAGAACCCAACATGGGAGACAACAAAAGGAACGCAGATGTATAGAATAGACTTGTGGACTTTGTGGATGAGGGTAAGGGTGGGATGAGATGGGAGAAGGGCATTGAAGCATGTTAATTGTCATGTGTCTAATCAATCGCCAGCCCAGGATTGATGCTCGGGACTGGTGCAGCGAGATTTCCCGGGGGGGAGGGAGGAGGGAGGGGGGACCCGGAGGGGAAGCATATGTAAACCCATGGTGATATCATAACAATGTATGGCTAAAACAATAATTAAAAAAATAAAAAAATTAAAAAAAAAAAAAAAAAGCATGCATAATTGTTAATGAACTCAGGACCTGCTGGCCACACATGTTTTATGAATGAGGAATGGGGATGAGGGGTAGAAGTTTGAAATGTTCACACTTACTACAACACAGGCTTGCAAAACGAAGAAGAAAACGGAGAAAGAAGAATAACGTTATAGTTTTCTCTATTCAAAATAAAATTCCTCAATTTCCCTTTAAGACCTTCTTTAGAAAGCATAAGTTTCATTTTGCATCAGTATTCTTTCCATTTAAAGTTCAAATTTCCTTTCAGAGTTGATTTTCATTCTTCAACAAGTTGTCTTGCTCCCATGGGTAAATTATTTATGTCTCAGTGTCCTCCTCTATAAAGTGGAGAAAAAATTACTTACCACATAGAATCTCACCAGGGAGTTTCCATTAAATATACACAAGCATCTTCAGGACTCAGAAAACTTGCTTATTTAGTATGTGCTTTCCATACCAGTTACATTGGAAGGGTATAGTATACAGCCTTTTTATTACATCTGCTTGTTCTGAGGATGTAATGCAGTGGCTGTCCTCGTCTTTCCATATATATATACATATATATATTTCCCCCCCCCCCCAAAGAAATGAGGACAGGAAGACTGCCCTTTTGAACCTCCTCTCTGTCAAAGGACTTCTAGGGATTTTCAGCATGTGGAGGAAGATCAGAAAGTCTCCAGAACTTCTGCCAAGCGGTTGAAGTCACAGACTCTTCCCACACTCCCCCTGGGTCTCGTCAATTCTTATCAAGGATTCCCGGGTGGCGGCAGCGGTCTTCCCACTTCAGCAAAGAAAGCAAATGAAGCATGAGAATGGAAAACTAACACCAGGAAGCACAGGGCACCTATCAAGCGTCAGTTATTCTGTCTCCGACCATCAAAGAGGCTCAGGTTTGTGTGGAAGTGGATGTCGAGGCCAGCAGCTCTTGGCTTGATTGCTGTCGTGAAAATGGAGGTTTATTTCTGTGTACGCTTTGCAGAAGTTGCTTGGTGGGGACCCAGAAGTTAAGGGGATATGTGGAGGCAAATTTTTGAAACACTTGACCTTCTTGAGTTCTGTCTTGAAAGCCTCGTCCCATTCATTCAGCCTGCTGGGTCCCTGCTTGGCTAATAAAGTCCGACCTCCTGGCTCAATACACTGAAGGCTTCTTGGAGGATGTACAAAGCGTTTTGAAGAGTTAAATGTAAATGAATCAGGAACACGTGGATTCAATTTCCCTAGAAATTCACATGTGCTAGGAAATGAAGGGGGGCAGTGTCTGGCCAAATGTGCTTTGATTTATCTGACCTGAAAATATAGCCCTCCCCATTCCTGTCCTCCCCTCAAAATCATTCAAAATTTTGGTTAATGTCAAACCATGGCTGGGTTCTTGAGACCCTTGAAACCTGGAGTGGGTCTGAGTTCCTGGAAAGTCCCCACTGAATTAAAAAGGGCATTCAGGGAGCCTTATTCCACTTCTTGACTCCAACTAAAGGATCTCACATGGTTTTCTTCTATGTAAGGGGGTTAAATTAAGGCAAAGATGTGATGATATTAGTTCAGTCACAAAACTAACCACCTCATGCAATCCATGGAAGCCTTTGCTTCCCTCAATGAAGATTCTTATTCACAGGATGTGGCCCTACAAATCATTTCTGCCGGGAAAAGTCAGGTTTGCCTTATCTAGGAAACCACCACTTAGATAAAGAAGTACAATTGTTCAGCTGTCATCACCACATTGTCATCATTGCCACCATCATTATCATCATACACCAATCATTTGTTGAGTGTTTTAGGAGTTTCAGAACATCTTTTAAAATAATTATCATATTTAATAGCCATAACTGACCTTGCATGGAGTGTTAAAGATGGGATTGTTTGAAACCTATTTAGGGATGCCAGGCAGAGAGATCCCTTAGCAGAAGAGCTAGGACATGGATGACAGAAGAAGGCTTTTGAGTCTCATATGTTAGACTAATGGTGCTTTACGTCCAACTATTCTTTCTGGTTCCCTTCTTAGGAATTTCTGATAGGATAGAGGAGGGAAATTTCAACTTTTAATCTTAGCATCTCACCACTAACAAGGATGGGCTGTTGTTTGTCAGGAGCTCATGTTGACTGCAGTAATTATTCATGTCATTAAGAAGAAGCTGGGTAAAGCCTCTGTGCTTTTGGTCTTTTGTCACCACTAATTAATTTTCATCCTGTCCTTTACCTCCTCCTTTGGCCAGTTGGAGACCACAATCTTTTTAGGTGTACCTTCCTTCCTGGCTCAATTTATCTCTACCTACCTGCCTAATACTGTTTCCTCGGTGTCTTCTTGGATTTGTTCCATTGGCTGTGATTTCATGCTGTGAGAATGCCGCCAGAGGGGACTATTTAATGACTGAGGGGAGAGTGGGAAGACATTATGGGTTACTGCTGGTTAACTTTCCAAGGGGATCATGGACCAGTTTAGTTAGCTCAGTTTTTCTTGCTCTGCATCTGCCATCACTCATTCCCTTCTTTGTCTGCCTTTTTTTTTTTTTTTTCCTCTTCTACCTAGACTTGCTGCTCTCAACACATTGGATGACTGGCTTCTCCTAGAATCCTTAAAGTTCTGGCTTAAGTGTTACCTTCTCAGAAGTTTTCCCTGATCTATGAAATGAAGGTCCCATACTCCCGTAACTTTTGCCTATAATATATAATCCTGTTTTTTTCCTTTATAATGAATCACACTCTGCAGTGATCTTGTTCACTTGTTTGTTTACTGTCATTCCTTCTAAGATAAAATATTTTATGGTTAAGGATAGATTCTGACTTGTGCATCACTATTTCCCCAGTGCCCAGAAAAAGCCTGGCATATAGAAGCTAATCAATAAAAATTACTGATAGATGGATTATACTAGTGAGCAGTCCAAATCTTAAGGGTAGTATCCTATTGGAGGACTGTGGGGCCAGAAATGCATCACCATAGTGAGTAATGACTTTTATAAAGACAGAATATTTTAGCAGTCATTTTTACTTGTATCAAGTGAGTAGCCATCCAGTCCTAAGACAGCACTACTTATAAGGTGACTACTCTTTAGCTGCTTACACTTTGCAGTGCTGAGATAAAACATGTGACATGACAAATTCCATTTATGGTGTCATCATTGAATGTTCTAGCCAGTGAATAAGTTAGATAGCTCACAAGTCTGATGAGTGTGACAAGAATGGAAAATTATTAAAACAATACCAGCTGCACTGATGGTAAATTCCTATGTGAATTAAATGATCACAAGTCATATCAAACAGTCTTTTATTGAGTGCTATAAAAGTGTGGTCAGTAAATAATTAGCTTGTTGTTTAGCTAGTGACTTTTTTTAGATAAGTACATAAAAAGGATGAAATATTTCAAAAATAAATGTCAAATAAGATTTTTTTTCCCTTTTGGGTACCTAAAGAGAGAAAGGGAAACAAAATCAAGAAAAATAGAAAACAGTTGAGTAAAAGGTTATTTCACTACTCAAAACATATGCCATAAATTCTTTGATATTTTGCTAAAGTTGGTTGTAAGTTTTGTTCTGATTTTCTTAGCAGGCAGTGTAATGAGTAAAATATGATTTAGTATGTGATTTATAGGCAGGGCCAGCTACATAATTTGCTGGCCTCAGTGCAAAATGAAAATGTGGGGCCCCTTATTCAGAAAGCAGGAAAAATGCCATTAAATGTAATAAAACATGAAACTTTTTCCTTTCTTCCATGCTCTCATCTAGACCTGCTATGGTGGTTTTTTATTTATTATTTTATGCTCAGCCCCCAGGGCGTTGGGGATGCTGACTGGTACAGCAGATCTCAGCAGGCACAGGCAGCCTTGCCCCGATATGGTTGACCTGGCCCACCTACTGCCAGGCCCTCCTTCCTGCAGCGGCCAGACCTACACACTGTGCCCTTTCTCAGGGCAAGAAGCCAGACTGCCCATCCTACTTCTTATTTCTTGGTTGCCCCAACCTGTTCAAAATCAGCACACGCCCGCTGCCCCCCACCACCAAGAATCAATCCTAAAGGAAATCAACCCTGAATACTCATTGGAAGGAATGATGCTGAAGCTGAAGCTCTTTGGCCACCGGATGCAAAGAGCCAAATCATTAGAAAAGACACTAATGCTGGGAAAGATTGAAGGTAGGAAGAAAAGGGGACGACAGAGGATGAGATGGTTAGATGGCATCACCGACTCAATGGACATTTGACCAAAATCCAGGAGACGGTGGAGGACAGAGGAACCTGGTGTGCTGAGTCCATGGGGTCTCAGAGAGTCGGAAACGACTTGGTGAATGAATGACAACAACAACGAGACTTCAAAGTCCTTTGCCTAGATGCGATCAGTTTGTGGATTAGGGGTGAGCTAGAGGCTTGCCCTACAGTGCTGCCGCCCAGGGTGGAGACCCCGCTGCCATGTCCCCGCCTGAGACACCACAGGGTCTGCACCCACAGACTCTGACCCTCCCCATGGCCCACGCTCATGTACAAATTCTCCTCTCCCCATGGCCCACGTCAGTGTACAAATTCTTTCCTGGTGCAGAGTGGTCTCTTGGTTTGGAGAGAGATGCCCCGTGGACTCATTTCGGATTTCTGACATGCAGAGCTGAGAGCGCATACACATGTTTTAAGTTGCTAAATGTGCAGTCATTTGTTATGATATTTTGTGCATTCCTAACGCTGTTGTGAGAAGTGATCACCACCTTGGTGGCTCAAAACAACAGAAATTCACATTATATTTAGGATTATATGTAGGATCCACTGGGATAATCCAGGATAAACCCTTCTTCTCAAGATCTCTCACTTAATCACATTGTTTGCCACACAAGGCAAAATTCATAGGTTCAGCAGCAGTAGAAAGCAAAGACCCTACTCATTTTATACAGTGAAAAAAAAAAAAAAAAGGCAATGACCAAAAATGTTACTTGACAGGCACACTGTCACATGACTTGTTCGGGAAGGAGAAAATCATAGGATGAGTTGGAATACTGGCTCAGTCACCTATTCTGTGCAGATATTTAGCCATTTTCTTATCTGTAAAATAGAATAGTGTCTACCTTTTAAGACTGTAGTATACTAAATGTGATACTGTAAATACCTTAGAGTACACCTAGCGTATAGCAGATGCTTAATAAGGCTTCCCTGGTGGCTCAGATGGTAAAGAATCTACCAGCAATAGAGGAAGTCCAGATTCAACCCCTGGGTTGGGAAGATGCCTTGGAAAAAGGAATAGCTACACATTCCCCTATTCTTGTATGGATGCTTAATAAATGGCTGCTATAATTGCCATCATCTGATATGAAGAAAGATGACAGTTTTTGGTTTTGTGTAACTTTCTGTTTCTCTGATCATTTCTAGAACTTGTGGCACTAATTACAATTCACTGTTTACCTGGTAAATATCTAAGCAGTGTTTGTGGGTCACACTGATTTCACACAAATAAATCAGAATTGCCCTGGGGGTCAATCTCAACTTATCATACTCAGTAGAAGTTCAATTGTAAAAGCATTGAAGGACTAGGCAGGTTAAAACAAAACAAAACAGCAACTGGGGATATACAGTAACACCCCAAACATCTTTGGCTTATTTGTCTCCTAAGAAGTCCCTGCTGCATGACCATTATCTTTTTTCTTTCCCTCTCTTTTCTCTAAACTCTAGCTTGTCCCACTCCATTTCCTTCTTCTCTCTTGCTGATGTTTTCTTCTCTAGAAGCTTCATGGTTTGTGTGTGATGCAAGTCAATTTAAATCTCTCTTGGATTTTCCAAATACATTTCTCCATCACTGACCAAGATCAGCATCTCAACAGGCTGAGCAAACAAGTGAATAATTCTTTAGAAGACAAATGAGTCAAAATTACTACTTTTGTTTTCCTCTATTGTTTTTGTTATGCATGCTAGGTCACTTCAGTCATGTCAGACCCTTTGTGACCCTATGGACTGTAGCCTGCCAGGCACCTCTGTCTATGAGATTCTCCAGGCAAGAATACTGGAGTGGTTTGCCATGCCCTCCTCTAGGGGATCTTCCCAACTCAGAAATCGAACCCACACCTCTTATGTCTCCTGTATTGGCATGCAGTTTTTTACCACCTGGGAAGCCCTGTTTTTGTCATAGTCTCATGTATTAAAAGGAAAAAAAAAAAGATGAGGAACAGATACTTGGGATACCAATATTGGAATAGGGATTATTGAACTCCAAATATAATCTGAATAGTCTTATTGGGAAGATGTTTTTTCCCAATAGTCTTATTGGGAAGATGTGTGTACTAAGCACACAATTTTGTTGATTTTTCCTGAAATCCTAGAATGTACAGGATGGCTGATGCAGATCTTGAATACTAGAATAAGCATATATAAAATATCCTTCATGTTAAAAGAAATTACATACAGAGGAAGTTTAAAACCAATACTTTTCAGCTAATTGTAGAATCTTGTGTGTGGTTTTATACACTCTGGACGAAGTAGGAGTGTGGTAGACAGAATAATGACCTCCCAAAGATGTCTACATCTTAATCCCTGGACCCAGTAAATGCATGTCAGAGGGGAAATAAGGTTGCTTGTTGAAGTAAGATTGCTTACTTCATAGGAAGACCACCCTGATAATGCAGTGGGCCCAATATAATCAGAGGGATTCTGAAAGGTAGAAGAAGGAGACAGAAGAGAGGCAGAAGTTGGAAATACAGAAAAATGGTCAGGAAAATTTGCAATGTTCTTGGCTTTGAAGACGGAGGAAGGGTCTCTGACAGAAAGAGTGTGAGTGGCCTCTAGAAGCTGGAAAAGACAAGAAAATGGATTTACTGCTTCCAAAAAAAAAAGAAAAGGCATCCCTACCAGCACCTTGATTTTCCCTTGGGGAGACATGTGTCTTAGTTCTGATCTACAGAATGCTATAGTAACAAGCTTGTGCTGTTTTGCCAACAAGTATGTGGTAATTTTTTATGGCAGTCATAGAAACATACCACTGAGGACTTAGTCTAAATTGTGTTATTTAACTCAAGTGTCCTCCTGCGCCACTTTATTTATGGATATCTTATCTTTACATAATTCTTCTCTCTTATACTAAATCCTACTCCTAATTACCCATATTTTCTATGCATGACATATTGGAGCAATGTCAGAATAATAAATTCTGTTTTTTTTTAAAGGTAATAATTATTTAACTTACAGTGGCAATGAAAATAGAATCAGTTGAAATGATCCCGGAGATATAATCTTTCTTCTTTTTAACAGAAAATGGGGGTGGTGAATCTGACACCTATCTAAGGTATTCTGCAGCAGGAGATCGTGACCAGCAATGAATGGCCCTACTGTAGCATCCAAGACAGAATCCCTTATCATGAGTGCATCTAAGATGAGACAGAAGACTTTAATTGGTGAACTAGCGAGCCTTGTGAAGTTGAAAGTCGCTCAGTCATGTCTGAGTCTTGGCGACCCCATGGACTATAGCTTGCCATGATGCCTGGTTACTCTGTCCATGGGATTCTCCAGGCCAGAATACTGGAATGGGTAGGCCTTCCCTTCTCCAGGGGATCTTCCCAACCCAGGGATCGAACCCATGCCTCCTGCATTGCAGGTGGATTCTTTACCATCTGAGCCACGAGGGAAGTCCAGTGAGCCTTAGGGAATCTCTTTTCCTCCTCCCAACCACCAAAGAAAGAGCTGAGTAACTGTAAACTGTGTAAGGTTTTCCTTCCTTGTCATTTTCCTTTAGCAACACTAGGTCATTGGGCATAGTCATTTAAAATTCTTTACTATTAGATTTAAACTTTACTTTTTTGAAGTAGGAACATTAGAGACAGAAGAAAACATCTTTTATTTATTGCCAACCTTTTAAACCTATCAATATTATTTAGTAGAATAATTATCGACCATACTGTTCCAGAGCAGGACAACCAACAGTAAATCCGTAATTGTTTCTGTTGAAGAGAGAGACTCCTTGGAGATAACGGGCTAAGAAATTATTATTTATCAGTGCAACATGGTATAATTTTAAACAAAAACAATAGCATCGTTTGAAAGAAAGAAAAGTATAGGAATACTTTTATCTATAGTTACTTTACATTTTTATCTATAGCTACTTTATACTTTTATCTATAGTTTATAGATACACTAGAGGTTTGAAGTCAAGAAATTCTTCAACTCCTGCTCATTCCCCCAGTACTCTCAGCCTTAAAAACTGATGCTCTCTTTCTGTCTCATGCTCCTCCTGTCCCTTCTTACATTGCCTTGGGAAACTTTATTGAGTGTAAACATCCTGAGATACTGTGATTTATAAGTGTCGACTAAAAAAGAAAATATGCGCAACCTGAAAATAGAGTTATTTTATTTGGTGGGAATGTTTAGGACTGCATCCCAGTAGCTCTGAGAAAACTGCTCCAAGGAGGCGGGAGGGGAAGTCAGGCTATATACAAGTTTGCAACAAAGGGAGCAGGCTGTCTGAACATCAAAAATCAGGTATCAAGTTAAAGAATTTAGCATTCTGTGTATGGGAAGATGAAAGCCTCTGGGCTCATTGAATTCATTCCTTTCATATGCACCTCAGCTATTTGGGGCCAATCCTGTTTACTTGGTTCACCTTAAGGAGAGGCAGATGGCTGCTTCTTGCATTCCCCCAGCTCCTCAGCAGTCACTGTAGCTGGTGGCAGCTTCCCCTGGATGGCAGTTTAGGGACCTCTCATTCACATTTGGAGGCCAGAAATCGTTGATGGCTGTGACGTTTCTTATTTATTCATATGGCAGGAGATATTTTCATTTCACATAAGAAAAGTATATATTTGGTCAGGGCTTCCCTGGAGGCTCAGCAGCAAAGAACCTGCCTGCAATGCAAGACGTGAGGATTCGAATCCCTTGGACAGAGGAGCCTCAAGGGCTACAGCCCTTGGGGTTGCAAAAGAGTGGGATATGACTTAGCAACTAAACAACAACACAACAATATATTTGGTCTTTCAGATGACCAAAGTATAGTTCTCCTATATATTTGGGCTTTGTTAAATGTTCCTCAGTCACAGCTCCCCAAACCTTTGGCACTTCGTAAGTGTTAGCTGAGAGAAGCAAAGGTGTCTCTTGTTATGTTAATGTGTTAATGGGGTAAGTTTGAACCCCATCCAGGGAAGGAGACTGGTTGCCAGACGAACTAACCAGATGATTGCTGTTGCTCAGTCATGTCCAACTCTCTGTGACCCCATGGACTGCAGCATCCCAGGCCTCCCTGTCCATCACCATCTCCTGGAGCTCGCTCAAACTCCTGTCCACTGAGTCAGTGATGCCATCCAACCATCTTGTCCTCTGTTGTCCCCTTCTCCTCCTGCCTTCAACCTTTCCCAGCATCAGGGTCTTTTCTAATGGATCTACTCTTCGCATCAGATAACCACAGTATTGGAGCTTCAGCCTCAGCATCAGTCCCTCCAATGAATATTCAGGACTGATTTCCTTTAGGATTGGTTTGATCTCCTTGCTGGCCAAGGGACTCTCAAGAGTCCTCTCCAGCACCACAGTTTGAAAGCAGCCTATGATATCCAATGTGTATTTCCTGGTAGATAGTGTCAGAATTGAGTTGAATTCTTGGACATCCTGCTAGTATCTGAGAACTGCTGGGTGGTGTGGGGAAAAACTTGCAAATATTTGGTGATCAGAGTGAAGCGCTTTTTTGTGAGCAGGTAAGAAACTCCTATGAAAGGGAGAGCTGGGTTTATTTATCCCCACAAAGAAGGTAGAAGACAGATTTTTCCATTGCACACCCTCTCCACACTGACTCCTTTCTTCCAACTGGCCTCTGATCCTTTGTTCATCCCCCAAAAGTTAATTTGTAAGGTCCTTGCAATCTGTCCCCTGCCTGCCTGCCTTTCTATTCATTCACTATCTGCCACTCTTCCCTTGTACACTCGGGATTTCTTCCCTATCTTTTTCCATGGCAGACTGTTCAAATGCATTCTTCTCTCCTCTGGAAGACTCACATTTGTCTCAAGCTCTACCCATTGCTTTGATCTTGCCACTTCTTTCTGGAACATTCTTATTTGTCTCCCAAACCTTTATTTTTCTTTCTGATATTGTCTTTGTCCCCCTTCTTTGACTCAGATCCTTTCTGTATGTTCTGTACCTTGACAGGTTCACATATAAGCTCTCCTGTCATATTAAATTGCAATCATTTATTTACTCCCTGAAATTTGTACAGACTCTAAGCAATTTGACAGCTTGGTTACTGTCAAACTGTTATCACCAAACCTTAAAATACTGCCTTTACGTATAGTAGATGTTCAATAAATGTAGAATTAGCAGGCAAACAGGTGAAAGAAAAGCTGGCATAATATTTTTGCATTTCCCTAATTATAGACTTAAAGCAAGTTGTTAGTAAATGTCAATCTGTGGATGAAAAATCAGGATCAAGCCTATTACAGCCAAGTACTTATCTTCCTCTATAGTTTCAAAGTTCTTTTAAAAGAGGCATTAGCAATTCTTTAATACATCAGCACTATAATCCCCTTTCCAAAAATGCCAGAGGTCACCTGGAAATTGAATGGCTGAGCAAGGATTAAAATGTAAGAATAGGAGGACTTTGGTTAAGTTAACTGGATCACTGCTTCCATGTCCTTGTTAAATATGCTTTCTGGACCATGACAAGAAAGCATCGTGGGGAGTCATAGGTTGAGGAGGTTAAGGAAGAAAGAAGGCCTATTGATCAATGGTAATCAATTCATCTTATACTGTGATTTTCTTTTCTTCTGAATACCCTGCTTACAGTCTTCAACCCAATAACCTTCATTAGGGGTGGACCAGAGTCCCATGTCCCCAGATTTGGTGATGCTTATTTTTGTTACACAGATGCCTTTCTCAGATCTCTTAATACTGGCAATCCCCATGTAAATAAAAAATCCCCAGAGTGTTTGAAAAGAGTGAGTAGAGACAAATTTAAATTTTCTTGAAGAATAAAAGATGATATGAAATATCTTCTTCTTTGGAATTAACCATTTGCCCCTGCCAAAAGATGTTTACAACAGCCCACAAAATTTCCCTCCATTTTTAGACTGAAATCTCCCATAAAATTCACCAAAATCATTTTACCAGAACTGTAGTGTATTGGTTTATAACCCTAACTAAGGGAAAGTGATGGTATTTTATGTAGATAGCATGCCAGGTTTATGTCTTAGTGAATCTCAGTAGATTTCGAAGAAGAGAGCTAAACTATAGACTAGAGTACTTTATTAAACTTATTCAGCTGGTCATCTGAGCTTAAACTATGAGATGTAGAGAGAGAAAGAGTAGCTGCTTGATGACTAAGTTTTTATTTACATTTAGTCTAGCCATACTTCTTGTTGGGTTTCCTGAAGTCCTCTGCATCATCAAATAGAGCTCCTGTTTTTTTAAACTTCCTTGAGTGAGGGATTATAAACAAATAGCAAAAACATTTAATACTGCAAACAGTCTTCCTATGTTTTGAGGAGAGAATTAATATGTACTAGGCACTTATTGGGCTTCCCTGGTGGCTCAGAGAGGAAAGAATCTGCCTGCAATGTAGGAGACTTGGGCTTGATCCCTGAGTATTCTTGATCCCCTAGTATTCTTGCCTGGAGAATTCCACAGACAGAGAAGCCTCATGGGCTACAGTCCATAGGATCACAAAAAGTCAGACATGACTGAGCGACTAACACTTTTACTTTTCATTCACGTACTATGTGCCTGATGCATGCTTGAATTTTCACATTTTATAACATATAAGATGCATATTAAAATGTATACAATATATTCCAAAGAGTTCACTAGTAAAACAAGATTTTTGAAGTCTGTTTAACAGATAAAGGAACTGAAACGAAAGTATATTAAGCTACTTACCTTACTCAAGTTCTTCCATAGCTAGTGATTTTTGGAGAGAGAATTCAAGTCTTTTATCATCTCACAAAAATTTTGTCAAAATTGCCACCACTGTCAAAATGGGATTTCTTGAAGGGAATAAAAAGACACTGAAAAAACAGAATAGAAAGGAGTAGTGAAATTTAAAAAAAAAAAATGAGTGTTGAAAAAAATTAAGCAGATTCTAGACATAAAACAGATCAAAATTGTGTAATTGGGGATGAGAGTGGGAAGAACATGAAGGAGAGGAAGAGAAAGGAGACAGATGGAGAAAAAAGAATGGTCCCATGATGGAAACTTTTCTGAATTGAAAGGGGAGGAGAATTACCAAAGCTGAACTTTTTGAAAGTACTTTGAGAAAAAAAAAAAAAAAAACCAGAACAAAAATAAGCCTCTCACTTAAAATTAAATAACAGAGTTATACCGAGAGGAAAAGAGGGATTATGGAGACAGAAGTGACCAGAGAGAGAAAAGAGAGAGTCAGATGGACAGAGACAGATCCAGCCAGTGGTCAGTTATCTTGGTGTTCTTCACCACTCGTAACACTCAAACAGATTCCCAGAGTTGGGTAGAGAAGATAAAGGGGCGGGGGGGAATGAAGGAGGTAACTTGTTGGGAAAGAGAGAGAGAGAAAAAAAAGGGAGAATCAAGAATGGGGAGAGAGCAGCCAAGCCAGTGATCTCACTCCTGAGTAACAATGGGTACTGAAGCTTGGATTCTCAGGTGGACGGAACTGGAGCCTATTATCCAGAGTGAATTAAGCCAGAAGGAAAAACAACAATACAGTATACTAACGCATATATATGGAGTTTAGAAAGATGGTAACGAGAACCCAGCACGCGAGACAGCGAAAGGAACGCAGACGCAGACGTATAAAACAGACTCGTGGACTCTGTGGATGAGGGCAGGGGTGGGATGATATGGGAGAATGGCATTTAAACATGTTAAGTATCATATGTGAAATCAATCGCCAGCCCAGGATTGATGCTCGGGGCTGCTGCACCCAGATTTCCCGAGGGGGGGGGGGGGGGGGGGGGGGGGGGGGGGGGGGGGGGGTTCTGGAGGGGGAGCATATGTACACCCATGGCGATATCATGTCATTGTATGGCAAAACCAACAAAAAAAATAAAAATTAAATTAAATTAAATAACAGAGTGTTATTTAGTCAACAAATTTTAATGTTATTTAGTCAACAAAACCAGCAAATTTTTTAATGTCTGCCTTTTCCTGATTATGCTTTATAAAGCAAAACGGTTCCTTATATGAATGATTTAAAATATATCCAATCCTATAGTGGTTATTCCAAACAACAACAACAGCAACAACACAAATGGTAGTCATCACATCTAATTCCCTTCCTGTCACATTTCCTTATTGTGTGATCCACAGCTTCCAAGTTCAGATTCTTAGGCTATTCCTTTCATGCCTTGATCTTCCATGTGCTTGCCTGAAGATCAGTTTCTCCAGATCTAGTTTCATCGATCCACTTTGGTAAGGAGCTATGATTATTATGCTTGTAAAAGACAAGGTTTGCAAAGCAGTTTTTTCCCCTTTGGTTATTATATTATAGAACTTCTCAGGGCCCACTCTGAAATTTCACACGTAGGAGGTAAATATGTTTATCCTTGTTTCTTTTTTAAAGGGAAAATTCATGGTACCAGTGTTTTGGGAAGCATAATGGAAACTCTGTTCTTGACTGAAAGTCTACAATACATGGACCTAGAAATAGCAGTTGATCTTCAAACTTTGCATAAATAGCTACTGCTGCCTCTCTTCTACGCTGCCTTTTAGAGTTGATTTCCACTAGAGAAAGGAAATGTTGTTAGTTGTTCAGTCCTGTCTGACTCTTTGTGACCCCATGGACTGTAGCCTGCCAGGCTCCTCTATCCATGGAATTCTCCAGGCAAGAATACTGCAGTGGGTAGCCATTCCCTTCTCCAGCGGATCTTCCCAACTAACCCAGGGATTCAGCCCAGGTCTTCCCCATTGCAGGCAGACTTTTTAGAGGGAAGTATGGCAACGATTCCCTTGGAGAAGGAAATGGCAGCCTACTCCAGCATTCTTGTCTGGGAAATCCCATGGACAGAGGAGCCTGGTGGGCTACTGTCCAAGGGGTCGCAAAAGAGTTGGACATGACTTAGCAACTAAACAACAAAAAACAATGACAACTATTATCCCTTCTCAAACATACACAACTTGGTCTCTGAGAACCCCTTCTTCTTCCCCAAGGATTCAAAAGACCAGAAATGTTAAAAAGCATGTTCTCTTTAGTGGAAGTTTGAGAGCTCTTCTCTTAAAGTCAAGGAGCTACAACGAGAGTCTTTTTTTTTCTTTTTGAAGTCTGTTAGCATCAGTTGGTAACACTGTGACATCAACTTGTTACTTAACCTTTTGAGACTTGGTTTTCCCAACCTTGAAGAAAAAATTACATCTATGACACTAGGGTATGTAGGGGTCCATGGTTTCCTTCTTAATATATCTATACATACCCAGTGCGATAAAGATGAAGTTCTCTTCTCTTTTTTTTTCTCCATTTCCTGTGTGTCTCAGGGCATTATGTATTACTGGATTGATTCTCCAGACACCTGGATCAATATTAGAACATGAATTTCTCATTGGATAATATCTTTGCAAATACTACCTTATCAAGTTATGTGTGAAAAAAAAAAATCCAGTAAACTGGGCAATGAAAACTGAATGAAGAAGTCAGACAGTCAAAACAAGATCTTTGTTTCCAAGGAGCTCAGAGTTGGAAATATTTGTAGCAAAATGCAGTTCATGATACTCAAAGAAGGAGAAGAAATTTAAAGGAAGGGCTATAAAATTTCAGAGAGGGATAAAATGAGGGCGTGTGACTTGAGTTGTGAATTCTTAGAAGGATGAGGTCTTCCCGTGCAATCTGCAAGGCTGCTGAGGAGTTTGAGGGTATCGATTTAGACTGTTTTAACTCGTGTACTTCTCCAGTAGGCACATTTTTGGGTGAATATTTATGCCCCTGAAGCATAGTGAACTTATGGGTGGTCTAGATAAGAATTCTTAGCATGAATGGTGTCATAGATGACAGAAAGGAGGGAGGTTGTGGGGCAAGGTGGGGAGGGGCAGAGAAATGATAATACGACCAAGGCACCTCTAAGATTATAACTATACACCAGCCACTTTACCAAGAAAAAAAGGACAGTGGCTTCAGAGATCCCAACCACTCCTTCCATGTCACTGTTTTTCTTCTTTATCTGGTTTCCCACACATGGGGTATGTGAGTAAGGTCACGGGGAAAAGTTTGGCTAATGCCAGCAACCAGGCTGTTTCCTAGATTTAGTTTAAAATATGGAAACAAAACCTTGAAAAACAAGAATTAAAAGACTCAAAACAATGAAGTTTTAGAAGTCTCCTCAAAAATAAGCATTGCTAATTTAATATAACAATATTATGCTTTTAGAATTTGAGCCATGACATATGGTGCTGAGTAGAAGCCAAAACTATGAAAAGCCCTGCTATTCGCCTGGTGGTCACGAGAGGGGGTGGTAGCACGCCGAGAGTCTTCAGTCCCTAGGCAAGCAGCTCATCCTTCAACAGTGCAGCTTTCCCACCTCCTCCGGCGGTCAGAGCTTTTCGTTGCCATGGGAATCCCTAAACAAGGGGTAAATATGTCGACAATAGCCATAGACGATTTTATTTTTCGTCCCCTTTTTAGCGCATGGCAGTCTCGGAGCACTCCATCTGCAGCGTGATGTTGCTCACTGGCCTGTTAAGTCTGGGTAGCACAACCCATCCGTTATTGCTAAATGGTATCACTGCACGCAGCTCTCTCTCTCTCTTCACACACTGCAGTGCATTGCAAAGAGCCCTGCTCTATGGAGAGTGAGAGAGAGAAAAAAAAAAACCTCTCCCTCTTTTCCTTAGCTTTCTCCCCCTTCCAAGTGCAGCTGAATCTTCAAATGTGGGTAACTCCCGAATCTGTATCAGGCTAATAGATGCTCTCTGTGATTAAGCACAGAGAAAGAACTGGAAAAGAGGGCATCCGATTTATTCTTTGGCACTCAAAAGTAGATGTTTGAGATGACTAGATTATGTTTAAAATAAACTGACTTACTAAGAGATATTCCTTTAAGTGGAGTCTGTGGTATCATTAAGGCTAGCATTATCTATGCCAGTGCCATAACTGAGCATATATCAGGACAGTCCCCTTTGTAGGAAATAGTTATCAACCATTTGGAAGACCCCTAGCCAGGGATGTAAGTTAAGCAGGGAATGGGACGCTATTAATAGAGTCAGGCACGGCTAAGGCAGCTTAGCACGCACGCACGCAGGGGACTCTATTAACAGTAGCAAGTTATCTAGCAAATTATCTCTGCCTTTCTACAGTTGTGTTCATCACTTACTTGTACCTGCTAGGTGTTAGTGAAAGTCACTCAGTCGTGTCTGACTCTTTGCGACCCCATGGACTAGGCAGTGCATGGAATTCTCCAGGTCAGAATTCTGGAGTGGGTAGCTTTTCCCTTTTCCAAGGGATCTTCCCAACATAGGGATCGAACCCAGGTTTCTTGCATTGCAGGCAGATTCTTTACTAGCTGAGCCACAAGGGAAGACACTGTCGTGGATGTAACTATTAGCAGAAACGACCCTACATGTGAGATGCTCACAGTTAAGGGAGGTTTCACCCCTTGAGAACTGGACCAGACCCAAGGGGAAGCTAAGGTTGCTATGGCAGTAGCACAGATTCGTAACTCACAATTAGGTCCCTCCTTTCCCCCAGTCCCCCTTCTCACTTACATAGGAAGAACTCTCTTACAGGTTGACTGGGAGGAAAAACAGATCTTTGGACCTGGTTCCTTAAGGTCAGGAACCAAATCAGCTGGTTCATGGAAGTACCCATTGTGAATATGCCTGTGTGTGACCCATGAAAGCACTTCTAAATTTGCACTCACCAAATGAAAACATGCAAGGAGAGATGAGTGGAGTATATTTCCCAGGTGGAGCAGTGGTTAAAAAAAAAAAAACAAAAACTCCCACCAATGCAGGAGACTCAAGAGATGCAGGTTCAATCCCTGGGTCAGGAGGATCCCCTGGAATAGGAAATGGCAACACATTCCAGTATTCTTCTCTGGAAAATTCCATGGACAGAGGAGTCTGATGGGCTACAGTCCATGGGGTCTCAAAGAACTGAGCATGACTGAGTTCACAAGCAAGCAGATGAATGGAATAATAAAATGGATGAGGATTCTTGGTGGATATGTTTAAAATGGAAAAATGATGAATACTTACTACGTCACAGAATACCAAACCTGCATAAATAATTTAAAAAAATCCAACACTGTCTTTTATTTTTGCTCCACCTCCCAAGTTTTATCTTTCACTGAGCTAAATTTTCTTTTATTACTCTCAATATCAGAATATTTAAATCAAATCAAACACTCATTTTTAGGGTGGTAAAAATTCATGTGTAAATTATTAGGAAGGAGAAAGGAAATGAAGTAATCATGGTCCCGTTTCTGGGGGTGGTATTCCAAAGGCCATCCCTATAGAGAATTCTGGGCCTTTCCTTGACTCTTTCATTGACGATTTGGGTTCCTGGCACATGGGAAATTCCCATCTCCATCTGCAATTTCCCAGAGGACATATCCTTGAGAGCTTCAAGGACATAGAACTGAGAGGAGTAAAAGGATCCTTGGATTGTGGGGCATTATCATCCAGACACTGGGGAACGCTACTATGATGATGCTGGCCAGTGTTGGCATCTCCCCAAAAGGGCCTGAGGGTGTCTGTTTAACTGGAAACATACCCTGCAGTTACAGACCTTTCCCCAAATGGTTCTCGTTTTGTGATTCAGCATATGAGTCATTTGGTTAGTAACAACTTCCTTTCTGTCCCAGACACCCCCTGGGAAATTTGGATCTCTTCTGATTTGGGGAGGAATCCTTGGGTCAGTTGCTAAGGCTGCTGGCTTGAGGTTACTTGTCAGTGAAGTGGATACAATGGAGGCTTGCTGTAGCTGAGTGAACTGCAGAGACGCTGGTAGTATTATGGTCAGAAATCATCAGGACTTGGCATCAGAATGAAATGATTGCAGAAGAATGCTGTGCCGTTATCTACTAAAAATGAGCATAGGTGATTGTTCAGAGTGGAAAAAGCCATTCATACATCATACACGTCATAGACTTTGTCCCCCAGCATCCACTCCGCAACAGCTTGATTATGAAGTAACCACTGAGTTGAGGTAGAACGGATCCACCTTGAGTTCTGGGGGTGGTTCTTGAGTGTGTAAGCTCTTCCTATCTGTCTTGCTACAAAGCTCAGGTTTGGGATGTACACTTAACTAGGTCAAGGCATTAACTTTGTACTAGGAAAACCAGGTCATTCCCAAAAGGGTGTAGCTGGCAAGTATTCCCCGAGTTGAGGACGTTATGGATACAGAAGAGCACGTGGGTAGCTCTAGGAACTGTGGACAGCAAGGCTGTGACTACCTGGGAAGCTGAGCCTTTTAAAAAAAAATTTTATTCATTTTAATTGGAGACTAATTACTTTATAATATTGTAGTGGTTTTGCCATACATTGACATGAATCAGCCACAGGTGCACATGTGTTCCCCATCCAGAACCCCCCTCCTACCTCCCTCCCCATCCCACCCCCCAGGGTCATCCCAGTGCACCAGCCCTGAGCACCCTGTCTCATGCATTGAACCTGGACCAGCAATCTGCTTCACATATGATAATATACATGTTTCAACACTACCCTATCAAATCATCCCACCCTTGCCTTCTCCCACAGAGTCCAAAAGTCTGTTCTTCACATCTGTGTCTCTTCTGCTGTCTCGCATACAGGGTCATTGTTATCATCTTTCTAAATTCCATATATATGTGTGGCTGCAGATGCTAAGTCACTTCGGTTGTGTCCGACTGTGTGCAGCCCCATGGACAGCAGCCCACCAGGCCCCTCTGTCCATGAGATTCTCTAGGCAAGAATGCTGAAGTGGGTTGCCATTTCCTTCTCCAATATATGCATTAGCATACTATATTGGTGTTTTTCTTTCTGACTTACTCCACTCAGTATAATAGGCTCCAGTTTCACCCACCTCATTAGAACTGATTCAAATGCCTTCTTTTTAATGGCTGAGTAATATTCCATTGTGTCTATGTGCCACAGCTTTCTTATCCATTTGTCTGTTGATAGACATCTAGGTTGCTTCCATGTCCTGGCTATTGTAAACAGTGCTGCAATGAACATTGGGGTACAAGTGTCTCTTTCAATTCTGGTTTTCTTGGTGTGTATACCCACAGTGGGATTGCTGGGTCATATGGCAGGTCTATTTCCAGTTTTTTAAGGCATCTCCACACTGTTCTCCAGAGTAGCTGCACTAGTTTGCATTCCCACCAACAGTGTAAGAGGGTTCCCTTTCCTCCACACCCTCTCCAGCATTTATTGTTTGTAGATGTCTTGATAGCAGCCATTCTGACTGGCATGAGATGGTACCTCATTGTGGTTTTGATTTGCACTTCTCTGATGATCAGTGATGTTGAGCATCTTTTCATGTGTTTGTTAGCCATATGTATGTCTTCTTTGGAGAAATGTCTGTTTAGTTCTTTGGCCCATTTTTTGACTGGGTCGTTTATTTTTCTGGAATTGAGCTGCAGGAGCTGCTTGTATATTTTTGAGATTAATTCTTTGTCAATTCCTTCTTTTGCTGTTATTTTTCCCATTCTGAAGGCTGTGTTTTCACCTTGCTTATAGTTTCTTTCATTGTGCAAAACTTTTAAGTTTAATTAGGTCCCATTTGTTTATTTTTGCTTTTATTTCCATTACTCTGGGAGGTGGGTCATAGAGGATTCTGTTGTGATTTATGTCAGAGAGTGTTTTGCCTATGTTTTCTTCTAAGAGTTTTATGGTTTCTGGTCTTACGCTTAGATCTTTAATCCATTTTGAGTTTATTTTTGTTTATGGTGTTAGAAAGTGTTCTACTTTTATTCTGTTACAAGTGGTTGACCAGTTTTCCCAGCACCACTTGTTAAAGAGACTGTCTTTTCTCCAGTAACTGAGCCTTAGAATAAGCTCACAAGATGAAAAGGGAGGTGGAAAGAACTAGTAATAGCAGCGAGCTCCTGGGTGGAATCAAAGACCATTCTTCTGCTGTATTTTTTTAAAAATATAAGCTGAGATATTTCTTTTATTACTTAAACTGCTTTGAGTTGAATTTTCTATTACTACTGACAGAAAGAAAGCCTACTGATGTTATTAAGTAACTGTTCATTCAGTTATTTATTCTATAAATACTGACTGGTTATCTACTATATTCAAAGCTTAAGGACTGAGACTAGTCCTTTCCCTCCAGGAGGACTCAATGTACCTAAAAGGCAAACATATACATGGAAAAGGAATGTGAAGCATCGTAAATGCTAAATCCAGGCAAACACATACAAGATATGGTAGGATCCAGGTGAAAGAATCCTCAAATTTGCCTTTGGAAGCAGTCAGGGGAGCTTTGGGCAGGAGACGGCACTGGAAGTAACTATTAGAGTAAGATTTGGAAACAAGACAAGTGAGGGTAATCCAGGAAGAGAGAAACATACCTACAAAGAAAGTTAGGCACCAGAAGACATGGCTTATTTGAAATAGGTGGAGCATAAAAAGCAAGGAAGCAGAGTGACCATAGATGAGTCTGGAAAAATGGCCAGGGGTAAACACTAAGGAGCTTTTTATCCAAGGTAGAAGGTTTTGTTTAGCTTTCTTGTAACAGAGACCAAAAAGAATTTTGACCAGAGTTTCATACAGTTGAAACCATATAGTTTATGAGTACTTGGTCCCTGTATGGTGGAAAGTGGTGAAACATTGTGCTAAAAAATATGGACTACAGAGTAAAGCTCCAGGTTTTAAATCCTGGTTCTGCTCTCTCCCAGTACCTAACTTTTAATTTTGAAAAATGGGCGCAACAGAGTTGTAAGGTTTGAAGAGGAACGTATTAGTACAGAGGCAGGCAAGTGGTATACTTAAAATACACAATTTTTTAAATGCAAAGTTTCCTTTGTTGATTTCAGTTTCTAAGAGTTCTATGAACAAACTCCTTTCGTCATGATGAACAAATGAAGGTCTGGAAAAAGCTGTCATCTAGCAAATTTGTTATACAGTGTGCAGTCTCATACCTGAGACTTTAAAAGTTGGGCATCCATTATTTTGTGCAGTTTAGTGAACTCTTTGTCCAGGCTGTTTATTTGAAGTCTAGCTATTTTTGTATTTCTGGGGCAATGAGTGCATACCCATAGGTAGGCTTGCTCATGTGAAGATAAATGTACTGTACACTTTCCCCCAAATAAAACATCAGTTCAGTTAGTTCAGTTGCTCAGTCATGTCCAACTCTTTGCGACCCCACGAATCGCAGCATGCCAGGCCTCCATGTCCATCACCAGCTCCCAGGGTCCACCCAAACCCATGTCCATTGAGTCGGTGATGCCATCCAGCCATCTCATCCTCTGTTGTCCCCTTCTCCTCCTGCCCCCAATCCTTCCCAGCATCAGGGTCTTTTCCAATGAGTCAGCTCTTCGCATGAGATGGCCAAAATATGGAGTTTCAGCTTCAACATCAGTCCTTCCAATGAACACCCAGGACTGAGCTCCTTTAGGATGGACTGGTTGAATCTTCTTGCAGTCCAAGGGACTCTCAAGAGTCTTCTCCAACACCACAGTTCAAAAGCATCAATTCTTTGGCACTCAGCTTTCTTCACTGTCCAACTATCACTTCCATACATGGCTACTGGAAAAACCATAGCCTTGACCAGACGGACCTTTGTTGGCAAAGTAATGTCTCTGCTTTTAAATATGCTATCTAGGTCATAACTTTCCTTCCAAGGAGTAAGCGTCTTTTAATTTCATGGCTGCAATCACCATCTGCAGTGATTTTGGAGCCCCCCAAAATAAAGTCTGTCACTGTTTTCCACTGTTTATCCATCTATTCATCACGAAGTAATGGAACCAGATGCCATAATCTTAGTTTTCTGAATGTTGAGCTTTAAGCCAACTTTTTCACTCTCCTCTTTCACTTTCATCAAGAGGCTTTTTAGTTCCTCTTCACTTTCTGCCATAAGGGTGGTGTCGTCTGCATATCTGAGGTTATTGATATTTCTCCTGGCAATCTTGATTCCAGCTTGTGCTTCTTCCAGCCCAGAGTTTCTCATGATGTACCCTGCATATAAGTTAAATAAGCTGAGTGACAATATACAGCCTTGATGTACTCCTTTTCCTTTTTGGAACCAGTCTGTTGTTCCATGTCCAGTTCTAACTGTTGCTTTCTGACCTGCATACAGGTTTCTCAAGAGACGGGTCAGATGGTCTGGTATTCCCATCTCTTTCAGAATTTTCCACAGTTTATTGTGATCCACATAGTCAAAGGCTTTGACATAGTCAATAAAGCAGAAATAGATGTTTTTCTGGAACTCTTTTGTTTTTTTGGTGATCTAGCAGATGTTGGTAATTTGATCTCTGGTTCCTCTGCCTTTTCTAAAACCAGCTTGAACATCTGGAAGTTCATGGTTCGCGTATTGCTGAAGCCTGGCTTGGAGAATTTTGAGCATTTCTTTACTAGAGTGTGAGATGAGTGCAACTGTACAGTAGTTTGAGCATTCTTTGGCATTGCCTTTCTCAGGGATTGGAATGAAAACTGACCTTTTCCAGTCCTGTGGCCATCCATACATTAAAGATAAGGTCAAAGATAAAGATGTCATCAGAGGTTTGCAGTAGTAGAGTAGGAGGTCCATGATAGCTCATAATAATTCTATGAATTGAACAAAATGTGTTGTCTATGTAAAATTTTGCCTGAATGGAAATGCTTAACCTTGATATAGGCACATGTTGGACTTCCCTGGTGGCTCAGACTGTAAAGCATCTTCCTGAAATGTTGGGGACCTGGGTTCCATCTGTGGGTCAGGACGATCCCCTGCAGAAGGGAATGGCCACCCCCTGCAGTGTTCTTCTGGGGTGGACTACAATCCATGGAGCCATAAAGAGTAGGACACAACTAAGCGACTCACACACACAGGCATATGCCAAGCATAGTTGATATTCTCCTCATGTCCACATCAGTATGACCACACTGGTTGTGTATTATTTTCAGAGGTTAAGCCATATTAACACTTGTTAGGCCATACATATTAAATATTTTTAATATTATCCTTGCAACTAAATGTTGCCACTCTTTATACCCAAAACTCAGATAGAAAGAGTACATAACTGGTAGGCAGAAGCAGTGGCTAAGTCAGTAGTAGTTATATGGGAATTGAGTCCAGAGGAATAAAATTCAGCAAATCCCAGATGAAGCATATGAAAGGACAGCAGTAGCAACAATGTAATTCTATGAGAAGTACATCAGTTTCCCAAAGAGCCAGACAGACCTAGATATTCATCCCACTTCATCTTTTTAATTGTGAAAATTCTTGCCAGTTACTTAACTTCCCTGAGTCTCAGTTTAGATGAAGATTCTGGCAGTGATTCTGACCACAAAGAGTTGATTGGAAGATTAGAAGAGATTATCATCTCTTATAAAATGTGGCATAAAGAATGAGTAAAAATGATATCTGTTATTATTAATGTCTGACCAGTGAGACTGGGAAGATATAATTTTATGGATTTATGACCTATTCAAGCAAGAAACACAGGTTATGGGTATCTCCTAAAACTTACCTGCTGCCCAAGAAGTTTTTAAAAATTTCTAAGAAATATTTCCAGGGCTGGCTCATTCCATCTTAGTAAAATATAATATTCAGGGGTGATATAGTGCTATTTCAGGAAGCCATTGAGATTTAATTTTGCCCAAATGGGAGCAAACACTAACTCCAGCACATTTTATTTTACTCTTATCATTGTATCCCCAGACCCAGCACAGTGTCCTGTACATTACTGAATGCTCAGTGAGTCTGTGTTGAATGCATGAATATATGGGTGGTCTGTAACTGATTAGTACTGGATTTCAAGCACTGCTTAGAAGATGTAAGTGTTCTTTTCTTGGAATGGCTTCAGCCTCATTTTAACATCCTTGTTGTTGTTAAGTTGCTAAGTCGTGTCTGACTCTTAGCCACACCATGGACGGTAGTCTGCTAGGCTCCTCTGTCCATGGAACTTCCCAGGCAAGAATACTGGAGTTGGTTGCCATTCCCTTCTCCAGGGGATCTTCCCAATCTAGGAATTGAATTCCCATCTCCTGCATTGGCAGGTGGCTTCTTTACCACTGAGCTACCAGGGAAGCCCTTACCTTTCTTACTCTTACCATTTTCCCATCTAATTCTGCCTTGTGATATGGTTATTCTATTCTTGTCTTATATCCCATATAGAGTTAAGCTCCTGAAATTAGATCCTGTGTCTTACCTTCTTTTTTCTAAAAAAATTCTAACAGACAATTGATTCTTAGCAAATGTGTGTTACATGTTGAAGTAACCTATGAAATATTGTATTCAGTTTTAAGATGATGACCTCCAATGGGTGTATCCGCTAAGACCATGTCATCTCTGTATTTGAGACAAAATACCTGCTCTCAGTTTCAATGGCTGTCTAGTAACAAATGCTTCACATTTTGGACTGATATGGAGAGTGACTCAGTTCTCAGAGTCATACATCTCAAAGTTCTGATCATAGCAGTCATCTGTTCTGAATCACAGTAGCATTCGCTGCCTCCCCACCATCTACCAGTGTCAGAAATGGGACAGTCTTCATGGCTTACCAGTTAGTTCCTTGCCCAGTATTTGCTTCCTATGAATGGTCCATCTGAATCATAAAGAGCATCTTGCCTGCTTCCATTTACAGTGATGGAGCCTTGCCATGGAATGGCAGCTTGTATAAAATACGTAATCAGTACGAAGGGCATGCAGTAATGAAGGACTGCCAGAAGGTAAGAAAGAAAGCACTTCACTTGGCTGAAATGACATTCAGAATCACATCTGAAGCCCTAGCCATGTTCTTGGCCTTCCTCCCTCCTGGTATATCCATTCGATGAAGGACATTCACTTAGAGATGTGATGAACAGAGAGGGTTCCACATCCCAACACAGCAGAATCTTGTGAACTGCTCACATGCAGTTCATGACAGACACCCGTTTTGCAGTAGTTAGTTAATACAAAATCTCACAAAAGAAAATGGGATGAGTCAAAGAATCTGATCTCATGTTCTGACTTGCTGATGCTCTTGTTTTCTACATCTCTGCCTTTTGACTTTTCTTTCTCAGATACTGCCTCTGTCAATTTCTTTTCTTCTCAGAATAAATTCCCTGCTTCTTGCTATGTCTTTGGATAGGAAAATGTCTCTTTTGGATGTTCCACAAGCATATGAAGGCAATTTCTAACACTTTTATGTATTCTGTTGGCCAGCCAGGAAGTTTCCACTATGCCAAAGCGAACTTGGATCATAGCTCTAAACAAGCTGTGGAGGAAGAAGGGGAGTTTCATCCTGCCATTTACTCATTAACAAAATCAGAGGGTTAAATTATTGCCCATTCTAACTAGATTCAAAGAGGCTTGGGTATTTTTTCATTTTCCATTTCATCTAGGAACAGTATGTTTACAGTTAATCTGAGTTATACATGAGGACACTAAAGTAGCTTTAAAGGATGCAAACCAGGAAAAATTGTGATGCCTAGTAGATTATCTGTATTTTATGTAATGTTTTATTGAAATGAAATTATATCATCTCTTCCTATAATCTTATCTTGCTTTCCTCTTCGCTCTATTTATTCCCATAAGTAAAATACTTATTTATTGTAAAAAAATTTATGATGTAAGGAGAAATAGGAAGATCAGCAGAGGACTAATAGGGTTTTGTGACTTTGAATAGTATTTTCAACATTTTTGTCAACAAGTAACTTTGAACTCTGAGTTAACAAGTAGAAAATTTCAGGCTATAATGCTTCCTAGCCTTCAAATTATCATAAACAGGAAGACTAGTTTGATCAGTGCCAAGAAAGTTATGCCTTTAAATGGTGTAACTTCTTCAGTATGTTTTATTTTTATATGGAATAAGTCTTTTTCCTGATGTATAAGAGGAGTTCTGGGGTATAAGACAGAACCTGAGAAGACAAAACAGAGTAAGTAGGATTGACTCTGGTTTCTCTGATTTTGGGCCTGCCTTCTCAGGCCAAATGGTGAAGGACCTCATTTTCCATAACAGAAGGAAGCATAGGGGTCAATGTGACTATTGGGGCACATGAACTATGTTTAGAGCAAAATTCAAATAATTTTGGTGCACAGTATTATCTGATGCTGCCTTATGATGGATGCCACTGAAACAGATTCTGAGATGGGGAAAAAGTTTATGAGGCAGTGGTTTGGGGAGACATAGCTGTAAGGAAGTGAGTAATGTGGGAATAAAAAGGGAAAAATCTGGCCCACAGTGCAACTGAAGCTGAGACTTCAGCTGAGCCCATGGTGAGTTCTGTAACTGCGGTGACCCTTCAGATGATCTCAAATTGAGGCAAGTTGAGAAAGCCTTTGTTTCCCTCCTTAAGCTAGTAGCTTGCTTCACGCCAAGCTACTGGCATGCCAAGTTCTTGGAGGGTCAAAAAATTGGAAGAGGCTGAGATCGGTTACCAATAAACATAGCAACTGTGCATGGTCAGTAGCCAATAATATTACCACTTGGGTGGGGGTGGCGGGAGGGAGATAGGTGCACTGGCCTTAGAGAAGGGATTTGGAGCACTAGAATATCGGTACTGGAGCAGTGATTCTTAGAGTTTAGTACCCAAATAAACAACATTTGCATCACCTAGAAATATGTTAGAAATGCAAGTTCTCAAGACCTAACCCCAGATCTACTGAATCAGATATTCTGGGAGTGGGACAGAGAAGTTTGTGACTTAACTAGCCCGCCTGGTGATTCTGATGTCCATTAAAGTTTGAGAACTGATCTATCTGTCATGGGCATCCAGAAAGAGAGCATTAAAAATTTTCTTTTCATCATCAAAATAAATTTTGTGTGTGTGTTTAGACCTTTCTTTCTGATAAAAGTGGTCTGATTTCTGCATCCATTTTCTTGTGTTACTTTACAGACTGAAAAATCAGACATGATTTAAGACTTCAGTCAGTTGGATTACGATGGCCAATTGTCACAATATTGCAGTGTCAGTGAAATGTGGAATAGTAGTCTCTATCATGCTGTGGGAGCTCACCCAAGAGAAACAGCTTAGAGGAGTGAATGAAAAAGACAAACAGAGGTGCAGACATCATCTTCGTGCTTTCTTGTAGGAGACTGTTAAAGTTCGACATCGTGAAAACCTCTGACTTGTGTTGGGATGAATTTAGAGAGGTACTAAATGTCTGCATTTTGCTTCTGAGAAGAAAACAAATAGAGTTTTCCTATTCTTCTAGAAAATTTATACAAACATTGATTGGCCATGAAGATAACACCAATAGCCAAAGGGGGGAGGATAATGCCAAATGGCAAATGATAGGTATTTACAAAGTGTGGATTGTCCATAAACCATGAAAATCAGAACATGTTTTTAAAATGAACAAAACAGGAAACTAAAGATGAAAGTGCTTATTCAGTAAATCTTGTTTCAGAGTTCAGTAACAAAGTTCATTGCAAATCTGGTATCCTTGCCTCTAAATGTGATTCAGAACGCCCATGTTTTAGAAAGCTCTGAGATCTGCTGTGAGTAAACCTTAGACACTGCTTCAGTTTATCCAACCTAGGTTTCTGTATCTACTTCTAGGAGTTGTATTAGAAAAAAAATCAAGCCTAGGGACAAAGACACTCTTGAGCTTCTCCCATTCCATCTTGATCACCAGTTTGCCATTTGCATTGACACCCCCCTGTGTTGTTCACCTAACTCCCCTTCTTTGGAATGGCAAATGTCCCAAGCATACAGACTCAACAATAAAAGGCTTAATCCTCTCTTCTTTTCAAATAGCATTTGGACTTCATTTACTTTTCCAACTACAGTTCAGTTATTGACTGGGCTCTTACAGCTTCCAAAAACCACTTTTATTTTGTGAGTGGGAGGCTTAGATAACCAGGAATGCTTAATTAAATGCAATATATTTTTCCAATGAATCCCCTATGGTGTACTCATTTTTAATAGCATCTTAAGCTTCTTTAACTGTAGGACAACTGGTCTTGAATTGACTAGCAGACAGACTCATCATAGAGTCATACTAACCCTGCTAAGACCAAAGATGTTCTCCAGGGGCTCTTCACATGTTGTATTTTTCCCTCTTGGGGGTCTCAACAAGTTGGGGAAAATGAAAATGTTCTCATTGCACGGAGGCTCTGTTATAAACTTCAGTCTTAAGAGCTACTCAGTTCATGTCACAGAAATCCCCTTGAAATACTAAATTCTGGAATCCTCTACTAGTGAGAAAATAATAGCCCCATGGCTGGTATTTTTTTTTTCCCTGAGATTTTTTAAATGAAATGATTAACCTTCCAAACATTTGAAGGACTTCCTAAAAGGTGGAATGTTCATGTTTATCTCAAGGAGAAGCTGTGTGAGTATCTTTCAAATGATGGCTCAAGTTCCACTGACCAAAAGAAAACTGTCTTTACATTATTGCACTATAAACAAAATAATGATAGTTAATTATTTCATGGTTATTGTTAGTTAACATTTGTCCAATGCCAGCATTGAATTGGATATGTTGAGAAACACTAGATGATAGCCCCATTAGTTTCTTTATGAAGTAAAAATAGTCTAAGTTATAGAGTGATGAAATGTATGCTAATTTACTTTGGTGCCTTCAAAATTGTTTAGAAGCAGGTTGCTTAAAAATTTGAGTAGAAAGATAGATTAAATACCATTGTTAGTATAGTCTATGAAGAGGTTTTTCTGTTTATTGCTGTCCTGTGATTGTTTAGGAGAAAGGTCATGCATGTGAAAAGTGCTCTGTAACTTTGACCTACGATACATGAGGCAGCATAGCTCACAGGTTATAAGCACAGACTCACCTGTACCCCTTCATGCATGGAATTGGGAGGCCACCCCATTCACCGGCTGTGTAACCTTGAGAAAGTCACTTAATCTCTCTGTATTATTGTGTATCCTTCTGAGAAAATGGAAGATAATAAAATAGCTACCTCATTGAGTTATTATGAGGATTAAATGTATTAGAGTATATAAAGGAGTTGTACCAGTGCCTGGTACATTGTGAGCACTATACAAATGCTAGCTTTTATTATTATGTCATCATCACATTGTGGCAGAAGCAATACTATGGTGCTCTTTACACCACTTGCTCTTCCATAACACCAGGAAGGCAATATTTTCTAGCTTCTTCTGCAAGAAAGTTATTACCATATGACTGAATTCTGGCAAATGCAATGTGAGTGAAAATGATAGATCATTTCCAGTCTGAAGCTTGTATAAGGTCAGGTTGCCTTCCTGATGCTTCTTCCCCTTTCCCAGCATGGAAGCAATGTATTATGATGGTTCTGTTGAAAACATTGACTCCTCATCCATCACCAAAACACCTGTTGATAAGATAAAGCTGAGTTCATTGCTTACTCCCATAAAAGAGACCATCTCACAGTCACAATTCAATAGTTCAGGGTTGGTGAAAACAGCAAGGTAAGGATTTTGAGGCAAAGGAGTAAAGAAAAACTTAGGTTGTGCTGATACTTGACCTGTTTCTGTTGATACTTTCCATTGAATAGTTGATGGGCTTTGGGAAAGTTCCTGTAATGAACAATCAAACCATTTGCTTTCTCGGGGTAGGAGTGGAAGAAAAAAGAAATGCTAGTGATAACGGTGAAATATCAAAGTCCACATAATTTAACAGTGAGGGGTGATTGTGTTCTCAGTGTTCAGGTTGAGGGTGTGGGTAGATGGTTTGATTCTCAGTGGCATCACAGATGGAGCAAACCTGGATCCCAGGGTCGCTGGATGGAAGAGATTCTAACTGGCATCAGAATTAAGGTGAGCAAGAAATAAGGTTTTATTTTATTAAAATGATAGATTTGGGGACTTCCCTGGTGGCGCAGTGGTTAAGAGTCCGCCTGCCGGCAGAGAACATGGGTCCAGGAAGGTTCCGCACGCTGCAGGTCAACTAGGCCGTTTCACCACAGCTGCTGAGCTCACCCGCTGCAACTACTGAGCTTTGCTCTAGAGCTCCATGCTGCCACCGCTGAGCCCACGGGCCATGGCTGCTGACACCTGCGTGTCCTGGAGCCCGTCCTCTGCCACAGGGGAATGCGCCGCAGAGAGAAGCCCACCCACCACAGCTAGAGGGTAACCCCCGCTCACGGCAGGAACTGGAGGATTAGAGAAACCAGCGCAGGAACCGCGCTTCAGACCCAGTGCGGTCAGAAATAAATACATCAATAATTTAAAAATGCTTTAGAATTTTATTTGTTTCTGCTTTTATCTGTGCTGGGTCTTTGTTGCTGTGGATGGGCTTTCTCCAGTTGCGGCTAGTGGGGCTTACTCTCTCGTGGTGCGTGGGCTTCTCTTTGCAGTGGTTTCTGTTGTCCCAGGCTCTGTCGTTGCGGCTCTTCCGCTTGGTTGTGCTGCAGCATGTGAAATCCTGCTGGACCAGGGCTTGGGCCCATGTTCCCTGGGTTGGCCGGTGGGTACTTAACCGCTGGACCATCAGGAAAGTTCAATAAATGAATAATTTTTAATCTTTAAAAAAATTAATTTTTTAATTAAAAAAAATTAAAAAGTAAAATGATAAGCTTTGGAGTCTAGCCTAAATTATCTGGATGAATATATATATATGTGTGTGTGTGTCATATGAAATAGTATATGTGAGTGAAAAATGAAAACAAATGCAGGATATTGTTATGTGCTGGAGAGTGTATATGCCTCTGTGCAGGAAGCAGAGGATTGAAGCATAATAATACTTCAACATACTCATTAAACTGGCAGTATTCACACAACCCAAAAATCTCCACACACAAGAACTTTCAAAGACATGCTAAGAGAGCAAATTGGATTCGTGTGATTTCATTTTTCCATCTGTTAATGCTAACTTCAAGGCCAATTCACTTGTTGCAACTTCCCAAATGGAGGTCATGGGCTCACCTAGAGTTAACTAAGGTGTTCTTAAAGGACTATCAGTACTCTGCATAAGTTTAAAATGTAGTGGCTGCCTCCTTATAGCTACAAATTCATTTTCTTAAAATTATTGGAACCAAGGAGCTCTTACAGGCTCTCCCAATTAACTGATAACAACGTATTTTTCATTACTATGTCTGAAGGGAATGCGTGAAAAAACTATACTAACAAAATATTCAAATACTTTAAAGAAATTAATTTTTAAATTCAGGGCTGGGAATATTATGCGTTTGCTTCATACCCTGGCACCCAGAAATTGTACCCTGAACCCCAGTGCCTGTTAAAGTGGCAATGTCATAGTCCAGTGGTAAAAATAAAATAAAATAAAATGGGTCTAAAGACAATTCTCAAGAGTTTTCTAACAAAATAAGTAATGGAAGCAACAGGAAATCCCCTACATTGTACATCTGTACTTAGTTGCTTCAGTCATGTCTGACTCTTTGCCACCCCGTGGAGCCTGCCAGGCTCCTCGGTACATGGGATTCTCCAGGCAAGAATACTGGAGTGGATTGCCATGCCCTCCTCCAGGGGATCTTCTCCCTCCTCATAAGGGAGCAAACCCACATCTCTTATGTCTCCTGCATTGGCAGGTGGGTTCTTTACCACTAGTGCCACCTGGGAAGCCCACCCCCTACATAGTGATAATTGGCATTTTTATCAGTGTTCCATAAATGCATAATGAGTAAAAGAATAACTCACACAGGCTAGTCTGCAAATAGCTGTATTTGCAGGTGCTCTGTGTTTAATGATGTCCAAGAAGACAAAATTCTGGATAAAAGCTGAGGACCTAAGTCTTTGCCTTAACCTAAATGCTTTTGGTTTATTTTCTGTTTTCAATATTTTTGGTAAACTCACCTTCCTATACTCCTGAAGAAACAGAAAGACCCGGTAAAGGAATGACAAAAATGCAGAGTTTTCGATGAGATCTCAAAACATCTAAATCTGAATGAGGTCAGGCATCCTAAATAACAATGGGTGCATTCTTTTGATGTAGGTAACTCCTTAAGCAATTAAACTTGGGTGTAAAATGAGTGAAATTTGCCGCCATTTGGCTTGGTTGCCTGTGTGTGTCTGACTCCAGTGTGGAGAGAAGCGTTACCTCTTCATCAACTGTTTTCCCACACAGTGTAGGCCCAGGTAGGACCTAAGTAGTCTCAAAGTATTGAACTGCAGAGCTGAGTAGCGGCAGGCAGGCTACTGCTGTCCTGTTTATGCCTGCTCTGCACGTCTTATCTGCTCTTGAAGGTGAATGAGAAGGAGAAGCCACTATTCCTGGCTACCGCTGCAGAGATGTGTGGGCAGAGACAGGCCAGAGTGGCACAGTGATGCTTTACTGCTGTGGGCACTGATACTCAGGAAAATTCTCTTGCTGTAGTACGTCAAGGCTGTGTATTGTCACCCTGCTTACTTAACTCATATGCAGAGTACATCATGTGAAATGCTGAACTGGATGAAGCACAAGCTGGAATCAAGATTGCCAGGAGAAATATCAATAACCTCAGATATGCAGATGACACCACCCTTACGGCAGAAAGCAAAAAAGAACTAAAGAGCCTCTTGATGAAAGTGAAAGAGGAGAGTGAAAAAAATTGGCTTAAAACTCAGCATTCAGAAAACTAAGATCATGGCATCCGGTCCCATCACTTCCTGGCAGATAGATGGGGAAACAATGGAAACAGTAAGATATTTCATTTTGGGGGGCTCCAAAATAACTGCAGATGGTGACGGCAGCCATGAAATTAAAAGACACTTGCTCCTTGGAAGAAAAGCTATGATCAACCTAAACAATATATTAAAGAGCAGAGACATTACTTTACCAACAAAATTCCACCTAGTCAAAGCTATGGTTTTTCCAGTAGCCATGTATGGATGTGAGAGTTGGACTATAAAGAAAGCTGAGTGCTGAAAAATTGATGCTTTTGAACTGTGGTGTTGGAGAAAACTCTTGAGAGTTCCTTGGACTGCAAGGAGATCCAACCAGTCCATCCTAAAGGCAGTCAGTCCTGAATATTCATTGAAAGGATTGATGCTGAAGCTGAAGCTCCCATACTTTGGCCACCTGATTCGAAGAACTGACTCATTCGAAAAGACCCTGATGCTGGGAAAGATTGAAGGCAGGAGAATGGGACAACAGATGATGAGATGGTTGGATGGCATCACTGAATCGGTGGACATGAATTTGAGTAGGTTCCGGGAGTTGGTAATGGACAGGGAAGCCTGGCATGCTGCAGTCCCTGGGGTCTCAAAGAGTTAGACATGACTGATCGACTGAACTGAACTGACTAGAGGATGAGATGGCAAACCACTCTAGTATTCTTGTCTTGAGAACCCCATGACCAGTATGAAAAGGCAAAAAACTCTCCTGAGGTTACTGTAATTCACAGTGGATTTTCAGCAGGACTCCTGGAAATCACAGACATGGGTTCCATGGGCAACCAAGAACATCATCATTTTCCTTTAGATCTGATTATTCTTGATGTCAGGAACTCAGGCAGCAGATTTCCCAACTCCTTCAATACTTGTATCAGCTTTTAATTTCCCATATTATGTATTGCTACTTGGAATACAATTGAGTTTTGTTTTCTTTATGAAACTGATATCTGAGGGATAGAGAACCAACAGAAGAATTAATTCAAAGATTCTCCAATGCTATATGCTCATACATATTATAAGATTAAAAAATATCTTGGTAGTTTCTTGGCTTTCAGCAGAAATGGATAGCTGGTAGCTAGACATTAGTGTTTATACTGTTAGACAATAAGCAGAAAAGGCCAAAAGAAGTACAGACCTAAGTGCAGTGATATGTACCTTTCTATCAGCAACTCTCACACAATGATCTTGAAGCCTGCCATTTAAATTCTTCTTGGATTGCCAGTTACCTGAGGAAGATCTCACAGAGGATAGATAAAAGGATGTTATGTCAACCTGCTGGACTTCCCTGGTGGCTCAGACAGTAAAGAATATGTCTGCAATGAGGGACACCTGGGTTCGATCCCTGCATCAGGAAGATCCCCTAGAGAACGGAATGGCAACCCACTCCAGCATTCTTGCCTGGAGAATTTCATGGACATAAGAACCTGGTGAGCTAGCTAATCAAAGATATTCTCACTGGCATCACCTGGGTGCTTGTTAGAAACACAGAATCTTGGGTTTGTTTTTTGTGTTTTTTACTCAGAATCCTAAGGTGATTAGTATGTGCATTAATATTGAGAACCACTGCTAGGGAGGATTTGTTAAAACCTAGATTGCTGGTCCCACCCCCAGAATTTCAGATTTAATTTGTTTAGGGTGTGGCCTAGGCATCAGGCTGTTTCAAAGCTCCTCAGGGATTATTTCACTGTGCAGCCAAGTTGGAAAGCCTCTAGAAAGCTCTTCTGGTAAGGTCTGAAGACCTTCAGGAGATTTGGCATGGCTGGTGAGTTAACTGTAAAGGAATTTGTTTCCAGGTGGATTTTACCCTCAGTAGCTGCACTGAATCCAAGTCCTGGGCTCTTCTACAATGATTGGGATGTTTGGACCTTGGCCAGCATTTTATAGGGTTGCCTGGCTCAGCTAGCACTCCATTGTCTGTTTCCTCCTGAACTCTACGGCTGCAATTTGGTTATTAGCTTCAAAGTAAATGGATGCTTTTTGGAAGTGGGGAGACAGTTTTGTGGTCTAAAGAGCTAGTCTTCCTAAAAATCATGGGGTATTTGTTCCCAGTTGCCGTTGTAAGAAATCACCATCAATTTAGTGGCTTCAAACAACATGAACTTATTACAGTTTTTGGAAGTTAGAAATCAGAAATGACTTACAAGGCTCAAATCAGGGTGCTGTCAGGTGGTGAAAGGCTCCAGCAAAGTATCTATTTCCTTGTTTTTTTCAGCACGTAGATGCTGCGAGCATTTCTTGTTTCATAGTCCTTCCTTCATCTCAAAAAACATCGTCCCAACCTCTGTTTTCATTGTCACATCTCCTTTTTCTGACTGTGACCTTCTTGCCTCCTTCTTGCAAAGACCCTGTGATTACATTTGACCCACTGGTTAATCCTGGATAATCTTCCTATTCTAAGATCCCCAGTTGAGTCCCATGGGCAAAGTTACTTTTGCCATGTAAAATAGCATGTTCCTCGGTTTCAGAAATTAGGACGTGGACATCTTGGGAGGAGGGGGAATGCTTTTCTATCTACTTCACATGGTTAGACTTCCCAGATGGTGCTAGTGGTAAAGAACCTGCCTGCCAATACAGGAGATGAAAGAGACGTGGCTTTAATCCCCGGGTTGGGAAGATCTCTTGGAGGAGGGCACAACAACCCACTCCAGTATTCTTGTCTGGAGAATCCCATGGACAGAGGATCCTGGTGGGCTACAGTCCATGGGGTCGCAGAGAGTCGGACACGATTGAAGCAACTTAGGACATAGAGTTGCTGTGGTCAAAGGAGTCAAAGAAATAATGCACTCAAAATTGCTTTTACTTAAAAACTGGAATAATCTATTAAAACAGTTATACACATGTAAACAATCATTGCAGTTTTAAAAAATACATACTACAAGATTCATGGTAATATGATCACTCCTTTTCCATGCAGCTCAGTTTACTTCTTATCAATCTTAGTTTTTCTTGCATCATTTTGCAGGAACTTCTCCCCATACCCGCAACCACTTCCTTTACCCGATGTTATTTGCTGCCTAAATCTTTGACTCTTTAACAGAGTTCCACATGTCTTTTACCAGAGGTGCTCTTTCACTTTAATCTTTATTTTAGGTCAGTGAGTTTTATTTTTGGCTACACATAAAAATCACCTCCAGACCTCTGAAATATCCCAGTGTCCAGGCCACATCCAAGACCAATCAAATCAGAACCTCTGGGGAGGAAACACAGACATCATTGCCTTTTTAAAGCTTTTTAGATTCTCTCAATGTGCATCTCAGTTTGAGAACTACTGCTCAAGAGATTCTGTTTGGTCTTTCAAGCTTCAGCTCTCCTCCTATTTCCTGTCTCCCAAGCCTGAAAGAAAGAAGGAAGCTGCACCACTTTTTGCATCTGCTTTGCAGAACCATCCTGTGATGGGCCTTTTCCAGCCAGCTAGTACCCAAAGCAGGCTTCCCAGGTGGCTCAGTGGTAAAGAACCTGCCTGCCGATGCACAGGTGGCTTGGGTTTGATCCCTGGGTCGGGCAGATCCCCTAGAGAAGGAACTGGCAACCCACTCCAGTATACTTGCCTGGAAAATCCCATGGACAGAGGGGCCTGGTGGGCTATCGTCAGTGGGGCCGCAGAGTCAGACACTGAGCACACACACGCACACAGGATTCAAAGCAGCATCACCACTTAGGAGACACAAGTTACCCTTGCAGCGCCCACAGCCCCCCAGCACTGTGACTTGAAGAGGGTGAGAAAAGCCAACAACGTCTTCGTATTCAATTTCCTGACACTGACAGGACCGGTGAGCACTTCCTGCAGGAGAATCAGGCTCTGCCCCCTGGAAATGTTCAGCCTTCTCTTCCACTCTGCTGATACCCAAGGACAGATGCAGCGCGCATGATCTGTGAACACCTCGGGGCCAGCTTGATGAGCAAGGGCCCTCTGTCGACTCCTGGGAAGGACTCATCTCCAAACCACTTCGTTTCTCCCCTTATAGTTGTGTCTCTGCACAAGGCTTCCATTTGTCTGTTTGTTTTGTTTTTACATGTTGCTTATATTTTCTTGGCATCAGTGGCCTCATGAGGTTATAGGTAAAGCATCTTACAGCACATATGGAACGCACATTTCTGTTCTTGAATACAATAATACTTGCTAATTTTAGTCTTCGTTTGACAGGCACCCTAATTATCTTTTTACATATGCTGCCGTATTCAGGGTGCCTTAGCCTCTTCTGCTTATATCTTCTGTAATAATAACACTATTGACAATGAATATACCACATACTATATTTATTTCGTTTAACACCCTTAGGTTGCAAAAAAAGAAAAAATGAGAGTAGAATGTTAGTGTTTTTTGTTTTTGGTTACTACTTTATCCCAAATATCTAAGATACAGCTGGCACATAATAAGTACTCAATGTGTATTTGTTGAATGTTGAAGGAATGATTAACCATTTCAGTCTCATAACAACTCTGTGAGAGGCCCATTTTATGCCTGATCAAACCCAGTTAGAAAGTGGCAAAGATGACTTCAAACCTCAGCAGCCCAATGCTTAATCCCATCTGTTTGACCATTGCTTTCTAGATTCTCTCTCATCAGCTACACTATTAAAGGCTGCTCCCTGGAAGCAGTGCTGTGAGGGGAGAAGCTGTCCCTCATAGGTAACTGTGGGTCGGTGGAACATTGCCTCTGAGAGCTCCTAACTGGGGGCTTGGGGGCAGATAACATCCCACTCTGAGCCTCCACTCTCTCATCTCATAATTAATATGTGAAACAGAATCAGTTAGCTCCAGTGATGCTTGTGGATGTGGGTGCATGTCAGTGCTTTCGGGGTCACTCTGTTCTTTGCCCATGGTAAGTCTTTAGGCAAAAGAAAAGGTACATGAAATTTGGGGATGGGAAAGCTGTTTTTGGAGACACAAGTTTACTTATCTCCATATTTGGGAACATTTTCATCAACAGGTAGAAAAGGTGCTCTTTTGGTCCCCCAAATAAGCTGTTTCTGTTTATCTACTTTTGCTGTTCATGATTGTATTTAGACATCTGCATAATTTGAGAGGTGACATGGATTTGCTGAAATCATCTATAAAAAGAAAACTTTCTTTTGTTTATTATGAAAGACTTAAAATTTTTTTTAGAAATATCTGTTGTTGCATGAGTTTTGAAACCCCTGACTTTTTTTTTTGAAAGAGGATTTAAGGATTATTGATTATCTGCTGTGAGAAATAATATGTGGTCCCATAGGTGAAGTGTGACATTAAACATTCTATTTTTTTTTGAGAGATGATTCACATACCATAAATTTCACTCTTTTGAAGCATGTAATTCTTTAATTTTTAGTTTATTCATGTAATTATGCAGCTATTATACTGTCCAATTTCAGAGTCTTTTCATGAGTGCTAAGTCACTTCAGTCATGTTTGACTCTTGGCAATGCCATGGACTGTAGCCCACCAAGCTCCTCTGTCCATGGGATTCTCCAGGCAAGAATACTGGAGTGAGTGTGTCATACCCTCTTCCAGGGGATGTTCCAGACCCCAGGGATCCAGCCCATGTCTCTTAGGTCTCCTGCATTGGTTAAGCAAGTTCTTTACCTCTAGCGCCACCTGGAAAGCCCCAGTGTTTTTTCATGATCCTCCAAAAAATAAAACCCTTGATCCCATTAATAGTCACTCTTCATTTTCTATGCCTCACCCTCACCTCTGGAAATTGCTAATCTACTCTCTGTATCTATAGATTTATGTATTCTGGAGATTTGGTATAAATGGAATAGCACAGCATGTAGTCTCTTGTGCCTGGCCTTACTCAGCATAACATTTTTAAACTTCACCCATGTTATGGCAAATATTAGGACTTTATTCTTTTTTATTGCTGTATAATATTTATTGTATGATATATTAAATTTTAGTTATCCACTCATCAGTTGATGAACATTTGATTTTTCCACTTTTTGCCTGTTGTAAACAACCTATGAACATTTACATACAAGTTTTTGTGTGGAAATATTTTTTCTATTATCCTGAGTACAATATCTAGGGCTGGAATTTGTGGGTAACATAGTAACTCTGTGTTTAACAGTATTTTTCATTTTGGTAAAATGGGCTTTCTATTTTTTTTGGCTGCACTGGGTCTTTGTTGCTGCTCATGGGCTTTCTCTAGTTGCAGTAAGCCGGGACTACTCTCTAGTTGTGGGGCGTAGGTTTCTCATTGCGGTGGCTTCTCTTGTTGTGGAGCACAGGCTCTGGGGCACCTGGGCTTCCTTAGTTGCAGCTCATGAGCTCTAGGGCACAGGCTCAGTAGTCGAGGTACACAGGCTGAGTTGCTGTGAGGCATGTGGGAAATTCCGGGAGCAAGGATCAAACCTGTGTCCCCTGCATTGCAAGGTGGATTCTTAACCACTGGACCACCAGGGAGCCCAAAATGGGCATTCTAAAAACTAATCTATTAAGTCGTTTGAGTGGTAGGATGAAGAGTGAGTTTCAGAGTCCGGCATTTTATTATCGAATTCCATTTTCACAGTTGTTATGGGATCGTCATTCATATTTCTATTTTACAGATGAGGAAACTTAACCTTAGATAAGTGAATTGTCCATTGCCACCCAGCTGTAAATGGGAGAGCAGTAATTTAATCTGAATCTGTGAGACTCCCAGTATTTTCATTATTTTCTTGCTTGCTTAACCTTTTTTTGATTTTGCTTTTTGTGCTGCCTCATAGTTACTTGCCTCCATTAGAGGTGTTTGGAGCTTTAGAATTTGAAACATTTAAGGAATGTTTCTTGTACTAAAAAGAAATGTGAAGTCATGGTCTGGGCAGTCTATCACTTCCATACTTTATGTAATTGGGCATCCATGCCAGAGAGCAAACATTTCTTAAAAATAAAAAAAACTGATAAATAGTATAAATCCATTGCTAATTAATAATATGTGCCAATATATGATAATTAATGTATGCCAAATGATTTTTAAAACATAAACTTTGCTACTAAACATAGAAGAATGCAATTTGTACTTTAGAAAGCTGCTTTCTCTGCAACTCAATATTTACCTTGATATTCACTCAAATTCTCCAAAATAAATATTGACATTTACTAAAGTTATTTTTACACAAATGAAAATAGACGATATACTGAAGCATTAAAGCTGTTTTTAATGTCTTAGAAATAGCCATAAAGTATGCTTACATCAATAAAGATTACTAATTTTCACAGAACATAAACAATTATTTTCTCTGATAGTACCTTTAGTATTACAACTCATATTTATGCAATAGAATCCCTCAAACAAAGTACTATTTTAATGATTTTTTTAAAATGAAAATGATCATGTTAACACTGGTGCCTAATGACTAGGGAAAACTTTGGTTTGGATCAGCTGAAGTAACAATTAATTAACAATATGCATTAATTTTATCACTCAGTACATTCATTGGACTGTTTCTACAAATAACAGAAATGTGCACACATATATCAATTGATAAAAATATTAGCAAAATCTTCTTAAACAATATAAATGAAGATAACTATGTGAACTTATAGAGTTATATTTGAAAAATGGATTGGCACTTTTAGCAGTTGTTTGCTTTAAGTAGTCCATGAAAAAGTTTCCAAGTCAATACTATTGGTGGACAGTATTAAAATCACACTGAGTATTTTTTTGTTTTCTGTATGATTTTGTGTTTTCTGTCTTAGAAATGCCAGTTAGAAGTATATAGACTGAGAGTTGAGACAATGAGATAGACGAAGTAAAACCTAAGTCGTTGCTGACAAATAACCTAGGTAACCTATCCAACAATAATTACTTGGATACATTAAAACTTTTTCTTTGCAGAAAAGAATTATTTAGATTTATTTTGTCATAAGAAACCATTCTAGGTTCCATGCCATTAATTCACTGATTCATGTAACAAATTTTTATTGACAGGTGCCTACTTTGTGACAGAAACTGTGTTAATATTGATTAATGCAGATATAATCCTTCCCCTCAGGGACCTTGTTGCATGTTAGAAAAATTTACTCAAAATGCAAAATTAATAGAGGGCGGAAGATTTCCTTTATCTCTGTGACTCTTGAAAGAATAATCTCTTATATCTCCAGTTTTGAAAAATTTTTGCAAAAATTTAGTTGTTCTTCTACACAGATTTTGTTTTTTCAAGGAACTTTGTTCCTTCTTCCATGTGATAATTAATGAAAGGATGAATCATCTAGTAAAGTATTCTATAATAATAGTGGAACATTAAAATGCAAATGTGTTAGAATAAACCTTTCCATAGCAAAGTCTTGTGGAAATCTTGCTTACTAGGTAACTTCTTTTGTAATGACATAGAAAGAACTCCAAGGATAACAACCAAGTCAAAAGGAACCAAAGCAGTAAACTAAAGGGCAGGTTCAGGAGCAGGTGATGAGTAGAATACAGAGCTTATAAAGTCAAAGAAGGAAGTTGAACGGAATGTATAGGTTTAATCACAGGCGCTGCTGCCTGCTACCCCTTTCTAAGCCCTCATCCCATGGATGTAAACAACCATCTGCATGATTCTTCTCTTAGAATCAAAAGACTTTAGGAACATGCAGGAATCATAGCGTTCTCCCCAGTATCTATCAAGGACGGTTTACTGACCAAAATAGGAAATTGAGACAAAAAAGAACATAGTTTTTTCTTAGAAATCTTATTATTTTATATTCCTCTTTTGTATTTAAACTATCCATGTATAACTGGATTAAGTGTCTACTTTATTATTTATTTGATGAACGTTTTGGCATTTATAATATATTATCTGAAAGAACACCAGGGGATGTCTGGCTTCTTTCCGTCAGTAATTTTGTCTGCTTCCGTTTGACAGGGGCACATTTATCTCAGATTTCTGCTTCTTGCCCTCTGCAATGAGTGACATTTCTCCCAGACATTTCCATTTCCAGATGTGATATTAGGTAACTTCCATAACATGGAGAAAAATAACAAAGAAAGGAAAACCTTACATATGAGTGTTCTTTTAAACAAATATCTTTCCTAGTGATAATTTTGGAAAGATATCTCCCACAGTCTTTTTCATATGCACACACACACACAGACACACACACACACTTTTAATTTATAGGATGGTTTAAATTACATGTGCAGATAGCCTGTAGTGAATCTTTTTGACATAACACACCATGGCTAAGAGATGGCTGATGGATCTCTGTTTTCAGTGTAATGTAAAAGGGAGAGATATAAACGTTTTCATCACTCAGTAGGTATCATTTTTTTAAGAATCTACTTGTTCTTGTATCTTGGAAGTATTTTTTCATCAGCTTTAGTCATGCTCAACAAGTCAGGGGCAAATATATGAAATAAATGCCAATTTCTGTTTGTATTGCTCATAAGACATCAATTTCTATCTGGGGGGTAATATATTTTGCATGTCAAGTGTTTCCTCCTTCTTCCAGCTATATGTTCAATGAAAGTAATTTTGCTCCATAGGGCAATGGCTAAGAAAGCTACACATGGTGTGAAAGGACTGTACATGTGATAGAATGTTGAATTTTCATTACCGTATTGAGATATGAGTTACCATAGCTTCTCTTGAAGCAAACCACAACACTTGTCTAGGAAGAGTTTGAGAAAAAAGTCTCAGGTCAAATAAGTTTGGAAAATCTGTGTATTTTCTCAGATAATAGGGTGCTAAGATTGAGCAAATAAAAATACAGAAACATCCAGTTAAGTTTAAATTTCAGATTCAACATCATACTTAGTAAAACTATATCCCATGCAATATTTGGAACATGCTGATCTAAAAATGTTGCTGTTTATATGAAATTCAAATTTAACTGGGCATCTTGTAGTTTTGTCTGGCAGCTCTATTAAAAAATCATGTTAGCATTTTGTGATAAGTTGATAAACCCCAATTTATCAATACTATTGAGGAATTGGTGAGATTCTGAGAAAACCTAGTAACGAAAGAAACACTGACAGAGAAATACAGAGAATAGTGGACGTTTTTATTTGGTTTGATCACACAATATTTATGAGGTAACTCAGTTCAGTTCTGTTCAGTCGCTCAGTTGTGTCTGACTCTTTGCAACCCCATGGACTGCAGCATCCCAGGCCTTCTTGTCATCCATCACCAACTCCAGGAGTTTACTCAAACTCATGTCCATTGTTGGTGGTCTTATCCAACCATCTCATCCTCTGTTGTCCCCTTCTCCTACTGCCTCAATCTTTCCCAGGATCAGGGTCTTTTGAAATGAGTCAGTTCTTTGAATCAGGTGGCCAAAATATTGGAGTTTCAGCTTCAACATCAGTCCTTCTGATGAATATTCAAGACTGATTTCCTTTAGGATAGACTAGTTGGATCTCCTTGCAGTCCAGGGACTCTCAAGAGTCTTCTCCAACACCACAGTTCAAAAGCATCAATTCTTCAGCACTCAGCTTTCTTTATAGTCCAACTCTCACATCCACACATGACTACTGGAAAAACCAAAGCTTTGACTAGATGGACTTTTGTTGGCAAAGTAATGTCTCTGCTTTTTGATATGCTGTCTAGGTTGGTCAGAGCTTTTCTTCCAAGGAGCAAGCATCTTTTAATTTCATGGCTGCAGTCACCATCTGCAGTGATTTTTTTGCAGTCACCATCTGCAGTGATTTTGGAGCTCCCCAAAATAAAGTCTCTCAATGTTTCCATTGTTTCCCCATCTATTTACCATGAAGTGATGGGACTGGATGCCATGGTTTTAGTTTTCTGAATGTTGAGTTTTAAATCAACTTTTTCACTCTCCTCTTTCACTTTCATCAAAAGGCTCTTTAGTTCTTCTTTGCTTTCTGCTATAAGGGTAGTGTCATCTGCATATCTGAGGTTATTGATATTTCTCCTGGCAATCTTGATTCCAGCTTGTGCTACATCCAGCCCAGCATTTTGCATGATGTGCATTGTATATAAGTTAAATAAGCAGGGTGACAATATACAGCCTTGACATACTCCTTTCCTGATTTTGAACCAGTCTGTTCCATGTCCAGTTCTAACTGTTACTTCTTGACTTGCATACAGATTTCTCAGGAGGCAGGTCAAGCAGTCTGATACTTCCATCTCTTTAAGAATTGTCCACAGTTTGTTGTGACCCACACAGTCAAAGGCTTTGGCATAGTCAATAAATCAGAAGTCTTTGTTTTTCTGAGCTCTCTTGACTTTTCCATGATCCAGTGGATTTTGGCAATTTGATCTCTGGTTCCTCTGCCTTTTCTAAATCCAGCTTGAACATCTGTCAGTTTACAGTTCATGTACTGTTGAAGCCTGGCTTGTAGAATTTTGTGCATTACTTTCCTAGCATGTGAGATGAGTGCAACTGTGCAGTAGTTTGAGCATTCTTTGACATTGCCTTTCTTTGGGATTGGAATGAAAACCGACCTTTTCCAGCCCTGCGGCTACTGCTGAGTTTTCCAAATTTGCTGGCATATTGCGTGCAGCTCTTTCACAGCATCATCTTTTAGGATTTGAAATAGCTCAACTGGAATACCATCACCTCCACTAGCTTTGCTTGTAGTGATGCTTCGTAAGGCCCACTTGACTTCAAATTCAAGGATGTCTGGTTCCAGGTGAGTGATCACGCCATTGTGATTATCTTCCTGGGTCGTGAAGATCTTTTTTTGTATAGCTCTTCTGTGTATTCCTGCCACCTCTTCCTTACATCTTCTGCTTCTGTTAGGTCCCTACCATTTCTGTCCTTTATTGAGCCCATCTTTGCATGAAAATTCCCTTAGTATCTCTAATTTTCTTGACAAGATCTCTAGTCTTTTGCATTCTATTGTTTTCCTCTATTTGTTTGCATTGATCACTGAGGAAGGCTTTCTTATCTCTCCTTGCTATTCTTTGGAACTCTTCATTCAAATGAGTATATCTTTCCTTTTCTCCTTTGCCTTTAGCTTCTCTTCTTTTCATAGCTCTTTGTAAGCCCTCCTCAGACAACCATTTTGCCTTTTTGCATTTCTTTTTATTGGGAATGATCTTGATCCCTGCCTCCTGTACAATGTCAGGAACCTCCATCCATAGTTCTTCCGGGATTTTGTCTATCAGATCTAATCCCTTGAATCTATTTGTCACTTTCACTGTATAATCCTAAGGGATTTGATTTAGGTGGTGTCCTGCTGCAGGGTAGGGGGCACTGAGTGTAGCAGTGCATGCAGGGGACCTTTCAAGGAGGTAGCCATTATCTTCATTGCCTCCACCATAGTTTGGTCTCAGGTCAAATAACAGGGAGGGAACACAGCCCTGATCTTCAGCAGAAAATTGGATTAAAGATTTACTGAACATGGCCCTGCCCATCAGAACAAGACCCAGTTTCCCCCTCAGTCAGCCTCTCTCATCAGGAAGCTTTCATAAGCCTTTTACCCTTCTTTATCAAAGGCCAGACAGACTGAAAACCACAATCACAGAAAACTAATCAATCTGATCACATGGACCACAGCCTTGTCTAACTCAATAAAACTATGACCCATGCTGTGTAGGGCCACCTAAGATGAATGGGTCATTGTGGAGAGTTCTGACAAAATGTGGTTCACTGGAGAAGGGAATGGCAAACCACTTCAGCATTCTTGCCTTGCAATCCCTATGAACAGTATGAAAAGGCAAAAAGATAGGACGCTGAAAGATGAACTCCCCAGGTCGGTAGGTGCCCAATATGCTACTGGAGATCAGTGGAGAAATAACTCCAGAAAGAAGGAAGAGACAGAGTCAAAGCAAAAACAACACCCAGTTGTGGATGTGACTGGTGATGGAAGTCAAGTTTGATGCTGTAAAGAGCAATATTGCATAGGAACCTGGAATGTTAGGTCTATGAATCAAGATAACTTGGAAGTGATCAAAAAGGAGATGGCAAATAGTAAACATCAACATTTTAGGAATCAGTGAGCTAAAATGGATCGGAATGGGTGAATTTAACTTAGATGACCATTATATTTACAACTGTGGGCTAAAATCCCTTAGAAGAAATGGAGTACCCACCATAGTCAACAAAAGAATCCAAAATGCAGTACTTGGATGTAATCTGAAAAATGAAAGAATGATCTCTTTTCATTTCCAAGGCAAACCATTCAATACCACAGTAATCCAAGTCTATGCCCTGACCAGTAATGCTGAAGAAGCTGTGTTGAATGATTCTATGAAGACCTACAAGACCTAACACCCCCAAAAGATATCTTTATCATTATAGGGGACTGGAATGCAAAAGTAGGAAGTCAAGAAACACCTAGAGTACTGTTACTCTAGGTAACAGTACTCAAGAGCAAATTTGCTCTTGGAGTACAGAATGAAGTAGGGCAAAAGCTAATAGAGTTTTGCCATGATAATACACTGGTCATAGCAAATACCCTCTTCCAACAACATAAGAGAAGACTCTATACATGGACATCACCAGATGGTCAACACCAAAATCAGATTGATTATGTACTCTGCAGCCAAAGATGGAGAAGCTCTATACAGTCAGCAAAAACAAGACTGGGAGCTGACTGTGGCTCAGATCATGAACTCCTTATTGCCAAATTCAGACTGAAATTGAAGAAAGTAGGGAAAACCACTAGACCATTCAAGTATGACCTAAATCAAATCTCTTTCAATTATACAAGTATGAGATAAAGTTGAGGGAAAGAAGAGTAGAAAGAGACAATGGATATCTGTTGTTCTTCACAGACCAAGATCTGTATCTCTTTTACTTCATAATATTTACAGTATTTCTTTGGGGAACCATCCCTCTCCTGCTCCCAGCCCTCCTGAAGGGGGTGTGGCTGATCTAATTCAAGTCTCATAAATGGGGCAAGTGATTCAGGCCAGAGCAGCCAGTGTATCTCTTCCTCCTGGCAATGGTGGTGGATTCAGGGGAAAACACCAGCAGCCTTGGACTTCGGTTGGCATTATTTTAAAAGAGGCATCACTTCCCCTGGGGTTACTATAGGATGGGATCCGAGGCCAGAGGTGCTGGCAGTCATTCTTTTTTCTCTTTTGGAGAGGTTTCCTGCAAGTAAATCCAGCATAGGAGAAGCTGAGCCAAAGAAAGGACTAGGAATGAATCCAGTGACATCACTGAAACACTTGGAACTGAAGCTGGCCCTGACTGAGGCCAACACTCAAGTTAATAAATTAACCCCTTCCTCCCTTTCTTTCCCCCTTCCTTCCTTCTTTCCTTTCTTCTTTCTTGCTTCCTTCCCTTCTTCTTCTTCTTCTTCTTCTTTTTTTTTGGTCTTAAGTGTCTTAAATTAGGTTTTCACTAGCCACCTGAAGACTCCTAACTTTCACATAAACATAGTTTGAGTTATTGAAGGTGTTTCTTTTCAGACTAAGCTTTTAGGATTTTAGTCTGTCCTCAGACATTGAATATTTTTGAACAAGGGAGAAATGGGATTAGACATTTGACCTGGGAAAACTAACATGGGGAAGGGTTAATGAAGAGAAAGATTTAAGAAGCAAGAGTGTCAACTAGGATACTATCAAAAATTCTTTGGTGAGCAGGAGTGCAACATTAGTCTGGAATACTGGACACAGCATGGATACAAGAGAGACTACAAATAAGAGGATGAAGATGAGATGGTTGATTAAATGATGGCAAGCAGGAAGGACATTTTATTATTTAATATATAATATTTTCTAAACTACTAGGGTGGTGCAACTTATTATCAGAGTAGGTCTTTAACTGATTCCCCTAGAGATAAAAAGAACATTTTAAAAAACTATAATCTAGAGGATTTAAAGGGGCAGAATAGACCACTTGTTGAAACTTACTGGAGCTTGTGGTTCTATTATTTGATTATTATAAGATTATGATAGCTATTGCCAGAAGCTGAGAGACTTCCTCTTTGGACTTAGGTCCTATTTATATTGCTGAGTAAACATCCATTTTTTAAAAGCACAGTCATTAATAATTTGTCCATTTGCCCATTTATTTTCCCAAACCACCATGTCTTCCCAGGCTATGGGTTAACATTATGACAGTCACTGTTAAGCTTTTAATGGCCATTTATTTATTTCTGCAATATGTTCATTTGAATGTTTTCCTTGAACATCCAGACATTTATTAGTCATTTGTTTACCATTACACAAATTTATGGAACTGTTAAATTCACCATCTTGGTGAGCTGTCAGAGAAGAGCTATAGGCCTGGGAAATATATTGTTTGGAATTTGTTAGAAGTTCATCCCAATACTATCAATTCTGTTTATTAGAGAACTGAGACAATGTAAGTAATCTCACATAGACATAAATATCTGACTTGAAAAACATACTTCCCTTCAGATTGAGAGGCTATCACTTGGAGAAAAAAAAACAGGCAAGCAGGGAGAAGGTTGTTAGTTGTAGGAACCCATTTAGAAAATCAACAAATAGATATATAATGGAGAGTTTAATAACATGTGAGACTGTGTATAATATTCTCTCTTGGGTGCATGCTTCAGAATGATGAGTGAAAGGCCTTTCTGATAATTCAGTAATAATTCTTTCTTGGTTGGGTTCTTGAAGCCCTTTTATACTGAAAATTCTTTCTTAGAATTGCAGTAAGTTGTTGAACTAAATTTCTCAGATATCCATGCTTAATAAAATAGTCTTTTGGAAGCAAGCAAAAGAAATAGAACTGTAAACTTTTGAAGCAAGTCAGATGTATACTTGGATCCCCTCTCTGACTCTTCCTTGCTATGCAACCTCAGATAAGTGCTTTGAACTCTTGGAGCCTCAAAAGCCTCATTTGCATGATGGGGATAGTAATAGTCACTACTTAAGATCATCAGAAATACTGATACAATGCATGTGAGATGTTTGGAAGAAAGTCTGTCATAGTAAAGACTTGCAGAATATTAGGTGTTAATATCATTATTATTGTCACAATATGTCTTTAACATCTTATCAGACTGATGCCTTTGGGTTCATGATCTGTGCACTGTTTTGATTGATTTAATACCTGAAACCTACATAGCATCAAAAGAACTTTCTCTAGCCCAGACCCAGACATGAAGACAATTTAACTGAATTTCTGCTTTTGCTCAATAGTTATGTTAAAGCTTCTGTTCTTAATTTAAATCCTTAAGTGGGCTTTCTCTGCTGAGATTCTGGGTACTGTGCTTTATGGCAGTGTATGCAGAAAGCCATAGTATTTATGTGCATGCGTACTCAGTCATTTCCGACAATTTGTGACCCCGTGGACTGTAGCCCACCAGACTCCTCTGTCCATGGAATTTTCCAGGCAAGAATACTGGAGTGGCTTGCCATTTCCTTCTCTCAGAGATCTTTCTGACCCAGAGATTAAACCCATGTCTCCTGCATTGGAAGGCAGGTTCTTTACCACTGCGTCATCTGGGAAGCCATGGGGTCGCTAGGAGTGGGACACAACTGAGCACGCACGCCTGCATAGTATTTAAATGGGGATATCCCTGCCTGGCCACTGGAGGCCTCTAGGTAGATTCTGGAATGCTGGTAAACATTCCTTCTTGGTTGAACGCCAGCCCTCACAGCTGAGCAAAGTATGCTGCCTGCTTCATATACTTCCCTCCCGCTGCTCTTCCGTTCACTGCAGGCAAATTCCTTGCTCTCTTTACTAAAGAGAGAGCCTCTGAGCCCTACTTCAAGAATGAGCTAATACCTTTTGACCAGGACAGAAAATGCAGAGTATTCTAAGATGATGAAGAGAAATGGAAATAAAAGTGAAAGGATGCAAGTGAATGAGATAGTCCATTGAGGATAACATCTGACAAAATGGGACAAATGGCCTCTAATCAACATTGGTTCAGTTCAGTTGCTCAGTTGTGTCCAACTCTTTGCAACCCCATGAACCACAGCACACCAGGCCTCTCTGTCCATCACCAACTGCTGGAGTCTACCCATACCCATGTCCACTGAGTCTGTGATGCCATCCAACTATCTCATCCTCTGTCATCACCTTCTCCTCCTGCCCTCAATCTTTCCCAGCATCAGGATCTTTTGAAATGAGTCAGCTCTTCGCATCAGGTGGCCAAAGTATTGGAGTTTCTTTCAACTTCAACATCAGTCCTACCAATGAACACCCAGGACTGATCTCCTTTAGGATGGACTGGTTGGATCTCCTTGCAGTCCAGGGACTCTCAAGAGTCTTTTCCAACACCACAGTTCAAAAGCATCAATTCTTCAGCACTCAGCTTACTTTATAGTCCAACTCTCACATCCATACATGACTACTGGAAAAACCATAGCCTTGACTAGACAGAAATTTGTTGAAAAAGTAATGTCTCTGCCTTTGAATATGCTACCTAGGTTGGTCATAACTTTCCTTCCAAGGAGTGTCTTTTCATTTCATGGCTGTACTAACTATCTGCAGTGATCTTGGAGCCCCCCAAAATTAAGTCTGTCACTGTTTGCCCATCTATTTGCCATGAAGTGATGGGATCAGATGCCATGATCTTAGTTTTCTTAATGTTGAGCTTTAAGCCAACTTTTTCACTCTCCTCTTTCACTTTCATCAAGAGGTTCTTTAGTTCTTCCTCACTTTCTGCCATAAGGGTGGTGTCATCTGCATATCTGAGGTTATTAATATTTCTCCTGGCAATCTTGATTCCAGCTTGTGCTTCATCCAGCCCAGTGTTTCTCATGATGTACTCTGCATATAAGTTAAACAAGCAGGGTGACAAATTACAGCCTTGATGTACTACTTTTCCTATTTGGAACCAGTCTGTTGTCCCAAGTTCAGTTCTAACTGTTGCTTCCTGACCTGCATACAAGTTTCTCAAGAGGCAGGTCAGGTGGTCTGGTATTTCCATCTCCTTCAGAATTTTCCAGAGTTTGTTGTGATCCACACAGTCAAAGGCTTTGTCATAGTCAATAAAGCAGAAATAGATGTTTTTCTTAAACTCTCTTGCTTTTTCAATGATCCAGCAGATGTTGGCAATTTGATCTCTGGTTCCTCTGCCTTTTCTAAAACGAGCTTGAAAACTTTGAAATTCATGGTTTACATATTGCTGAAGCCTGGCTTGGAGAATTTTGAGCATTACTTTACTAGTGTGTGAGATCAGTGCAATTATGTGGTAGTTTGAGCATTCTTTGGCATTGCCTTTCTTTGGGATTGGAATGAAAACTGAACTTTTCCAGTCCTCTGGCCACTGCTGAGTTTTCCAAGTGAGTGTAGCACTTTCACAGCATCATCTTTCAGGATTTGAAATAACTCATCTGGAATTCCATCACCTCCACTAGCTTTGTTCATAGTTAACGCTTCCTAAGGCCCACTTGACTTCACATTCCAGGATGTCTGGTTCTAGCTAAGTGTGAGTGATTACACCATCATGATTATCTGGATTGTGAAGATCTTTTCATACAGTTCTTCTCTGTATTCTTGCCACCTCTTCTTAATATCTTCTGCTTCTGTTAGGTCCCTACCATTTGTGTCCTTTATTGAGCCCATCTTTGCATGAAATTCTCCCTTGGTATCTCTAGTTTTCTTGAGGAGATCTCTAGTCTTTCCCACTCTATTGTTTTCCTCTATTTCTTTGCACTTGTCAGTGAGGAAAGCTTTCTTATGTCTCCTTGCTATTCTTTGGAATTCTGCATTCAAATGGGTATATCTTTCCTTTTCTCCTTGCTTTTTGCTTCTCTTCTTTTCACAGCTATTTGTAAGGTCTCCTCAGACAGAGATTTTGGTTTTTTGCATTTCTTTTTCTTGGGGATGGTCTTGATTCCTGTCCCTGTATGATGTCAGAAACCTCCGTCCATAGTTCATCAGGCACTCTATCAAATCTAGTCCCTTAAATGTATTTCTCACTTCCGTTGTGTAGTCAACATCTCAACCCAATCAACTAAAATAAAGCATTCTTCTTCAAGATTCTTATCCCAATGAGAAACTGTGTGTTGTGTGAAGAATGAGTCAATCCTTGTGACTTCCCTGGTGACCCAGTGGTTAAGACTTCACCTTCCACTACAGTGGGTGTGATTCCATCCTTGGTCAGGGAGCTAAGATCTCAGGTGCCTTGTGGCCAAAACACTAAACCTAAAACAGAAGCAATATTGTAAGAAATTCAATAAAGACTTAAAAAAAAAAAAGCTCCATGTTAAAAAAAGCTTAATAAGAAAAGAATGTATACGTTCTCAACTTTAATTTTACATCAGAATTACCTGCGTGGTTTTTTTTTAAAAAAAAAATAATAATTTTCACCTGTTAAATCAGTGGTTGTGGTAGATTTGGAATGGGACCTTGGAACTTGTGTTTTATTTGTATATCTCTGCAGATCATTCTGGTGCAGACCGAGGACTGAGAACTTGGTGAATGATGAAGGCGTTTGAAATGAGGTGCTAATAGAGGGAGCTAATTACCCCAAAAGTTAGCCTACACTATTATAAAACAAAACTTAGGAGTGAGTGAGCTAATATATATCAGTGTAGATTCTCTTCCAAGAACTCATAAGCAAATTGAAATCCCTTTGGAAGCGTTTCACTAAAACAGTTACTCCTGTGCTGCAAATAATGTGACTATTTTTAAACCACTGAAAACTGCACAGCCAAAATGATCTCCTGGCCCCTCCTTACCTGGCAATTCTCATCAAGTCAGATAGCAAAAGATGTGGCTGGGAGAATAGAGACAGTTCTACACTAAAAGGATTTTTTAGTGACTCAAAGTATCTATGTTCATGATAAGCAACCTCAGTATTAACTATAGACTGCTTTTAGTAGGAATGTAATTGGACCAGAGTTCAGATACTATTTCTGAATTTACTGACAGGGATTAATAATATTTACTTTTTAGGTATGCAACAGGGATAATAGATAAATTCTGTTGAATATCTATTGATACATCAATATCTATTGATACCATCAAAGGGTCCTGAATATAGTTTACTTTGTTTCCAGTAAGGGAAAATTTTTATTATCATTAATACTAAGTAAAGATACTATGCATAAAGAGGCAAGAACTAGGAAAAGGTACTAGGTGTTGCCATTGTACTAGGTAGTAGATGCTAGATATTAGGTACTAGATAAAAGGTTACAGGGAGCCACCTGAACCTGCCTTGTAAAATCCCCTTCCATGATAAAATCTTTCTTAACAAGGGCAAAACAGCATTCATTTTGACAACTATGAACTTCAGTGACTTTTTTTCTAACTTGGTCAGACACTCTAGGCATTTGGGAGATGTCACTTGTTAATGCTCTGACATTTATATCTTGGTTTTTCACTGTACATATTAAAATCTCAAGAGGGAAACAAAATAGGCAAGTTTATGAAGACTCGGCAGCATTTTCCAATAGAATAGTCAGAGAACTTACCTTCTAGTTTGAACCCAAAGCAAAATGAAGTTGATCATTATCTGTATATTTATTCTACATTTAACTTTGAGCTGCTCTATTTAGAGACAAATATTCATAACCACATTAAATTGACCTTTGGATTTTGGTTACCAGCCATCCCAGTTGCTCAGAATTCAGGAGGTTCATGGGATGCTGGATTTTTCAGATTTAAAACGAAGGACAGTCTTGGACAAATCAGATCACCTTACTTGGTTGGTCTCCCTATTTGTCATCCAGCTTTTATTTTAAGTTCATGAACTTAGCCTCTTCAATAAAGTGTAATAGAACAGATAGACCCATAATTAAGAACTAACAACAGTATGTGGAGTTGCTGTCCACACTCTATCCTCACCCCTATTGGGTGCTAAAGATAAGCTAGAACGATGAGGAAGGCTATAAAATTAAATTTAAAAAAATGTAGGAAGCCTATGTTATGTTTATCACAATCATTTGTATTTGGATATTAATACAAATTGTTATACGGTGTTTACAATTTCAAAAACACTACTGTGAGGGGAAACACCTTGAAAACTATTAAGTCCATATAAACATTCTCTATTATCATGAATATGCATGTGTGTTTAATCAGTAGCTCATGTCTGACTTGACAGTTCATGGACTGGAGCCCACCAGGCTCTTCTATCCATAGAAAAATATTGGGGTGTGTTATCATTTCCTACTCCAGGGGATCTTCTGACTCAAGAATCAAACCCACATCTCCTGTGTCTCCTGCATTGGCAGGTGAATTCTTTACGACTAAGTCACCTGAGAATCCCATTATATCAATGAATTAGAAAGGAATTTGTCTACTGTGAGCATTATAGTTTTATGTTATTAATATTTAGCAAGTATCTATAGAGAATTATGGGCTTCCCTGGTGGCTCAGATAGTAAAAGATCTACCTGCAATGCAGGAGACGCAGGTTCTATGCCTGGATCAGGAAGATCCTCTGGAGAAAGGCATGGCAACCCACTCCAGTATGCTTGCCTTGAAAATCTCATGAGTGAAGTAATATGATCAGCTACAGTGCATGAGGTAACAAAGAGCTGGACACAGTTGAGCAGCTAAGCACACACACATAGAGAACTGTAGGTTCACTGATTGCCCTGGTTCTAAATAACACTATAGGTGTTATTTAACTTCCAAAGTATATGTTGATGCAGAAATCATCTGTTTCGAATATGACAGGGATCAATTGTTTAAGGAAAGGTATACAACTGACTTTGCTAGCATTATCTACAAGGGAAAGATAAAATTTTGCAAAGAAAAGATAAAGGTTAGTTATTAAAGTAAGTTTCCTTTTAATAGTTGAAGTGAAAGTGAAAAAGACATAACAAACCCCAGATGTTCCCGGAGCAGCTATGGGAGGGTTAATTTTATTATGGGTTTCATAGCACTGGGAAGTGTCAATTGATTAAGAGAGCTTGCAGTTCTGAGTGTTTTAGCCAGCCACCCATCTGCTTCACAGAAGTTTGTTAACACAGCTGGAAAAGATGGAGTTGCCAAAGCTTTCTTAAGCCTTTTAAGTCTCATCTTTTTTTTTTTTTTTCCAGTAAAAGAGCTAAAACAATTAGAATGCCTTCTCCAAGAAACTAAGTAAGGGAGAAAAAAATAAAGTTTTTTTTTCTCTATTCCTTTGCCATGACTGAATATTATCCATATTTGTAGCACTGTTAAAATATAGATACAGTTGTAGTTTCTAACAATCCTAAATATGCCTGTTAATTGCTTATATTTTTTAATGAATTATTTTATGATGTTCAAAGGTATGTCATCCCAATTTAGCCAGAGGTCGTAATCCCTACACAAAAGCTTTCTCTGTGACTGAATCTTCCCCATTCTCAGTTTCCAAATCACATCTCTTGCACATTGATTCATGCTAAGCCACTCATAGTCCTAAAATGGTGACGATCAAGAAAACATTCTGCCACGTCAAGTTCAAGGCTATATTCATTAGCCTTTAAAATTCCACCTAAGAACTGCAATGCTCCTGAAACATGACTAAGAATGATGAAAAAAGAGAAAAGGGTGCTGACTGCCTGCCTAAAACTTCCTTGGTTATTTTTAAAACAATTTGCTTAAAAACAGGAATCGGGTAGACAAGGGCCATTATTCCTTGTCCTTAAAAGCCAAGAAGAGTGCAATTCTATGTTTGTGTCTTATTTAATTATGTGTTCGTGCTTGCATTTTAACACAGCTATTGATTTATAGATGAAGAAACTGGAACTCAGAAAGTTCAAGTAAATTGGCAAAATCAAATGAGTGCCAGTCAATTCTAAAGGGTTGCAAAATCTATTTCCCAATATATCAACTTCTAGGTTGAAATGGAAGAGTTCCCTCTTAGAGGTTCTAAGGCCTTTTACATGGGATAAAGTGTATCAAACACAACTTCCCTCTTTTCAAGTTTCAGTAATTGTGAAATTGAAGTATACTTGGGCTACTCTGGTGGCTCAGATGGTAAAGAATCCGTCTGCAATGCAGGAGACCTGGGTTCAATCCCTGGGTCAGGAAGATCTCCTGGAGAAAAGGAATGGCTACCCAGTCCAGTATTCTTGCCTGGAGAAATATGCTTAAACTTTGTCTTTCAGTTTCTTCATAAGAAAAATTAGACTTACTAACAACTGTGTCTTTGGTACTCAACTTATTTTCATTTATTCAAAAAGAATTTATTAACAACCTGTTATGTGCCAGTCACTAAGTCCAACCCTAGAATATCAGAGCTCAGTGCAACTGACATGACCTCTACCCTCAACAGACAGAGTTAGAAAAGCAGTTCTCAAACTTCAGTGTCAATAAAAAATATGAGACTAATCACCTACTCAATAAAAAATGTGAGCCCAACCTCTCTCAACCATGATTCTGAAAGTCTACAAGGATATCTGGGAGTCTACTTTTTAATTGTCTTTCTGGTGATCTTTACGCAGAGAAATTCTGGGAAATATATACTTTAAACAAACAACCAGATGACAAAGTATAATTAAATATTGTACATATAATTGCATATGTACATTGGAGGAACAGAACAAGATAATATGAAAGAGAAGAAAAGAGACATGGAACTTAGAGCAGGGATCAGAACAGGGAACTAATTTTCATCAGAGAGGGTTGGAATTAGCCAGATGGGGCCAAAATCAGAGAAATAATTCTGTTCTCTAAACAGAACAGCCAAGGGTGATAAGATTATTGCAGTTCTATAAAAATCTGGGTTACTTCTTTGAAGATATAACTGCTCTCTCTGACATATGCAAAGAAATTAATTTTTGCACAATGAAGAAGCTGCAGTTTCCACCAGTATCAGAATAGTGAAGGAATAAGTTGTCCAACATCCATCACAGACTACGTCTGAGCTTGCTTACACCTTTGAATGAGGTCACTGCTCCAGAATCTGACTTTAGCTCTTCCTGAAAATTTTGAGTAAGGCAGAATCACTTACTGTAATCCACCAACTCAATCCATTCTGATTCTTTTGATACATTGGGGAACTTCCCTGATAACTACTTCCTGAGAGAGGAGCTGGGCTGATCCTCCAGTTTTGTTTTTTTTTTTTTTTTTGAGCAGTGCTTCCCTGCAATATTTATTAAGGAATTTACACATACACAGGAGAAAGGCAACCAGGAGTGTGGTTCCCACAGATGAAGTCTTTTAAGCAACGTTTCCTTGTTTTAATTTTCAAGTGGGATGAATGATGACTGAGAGGAAGGCTGCCCAGGTGCCCTGCCTCATACACCTGGACAGACAGGGGCGCAGGGCAGCCTGGATACACCAGTATGAAACAGCGACTGGCAGGTCGGAGAGGGGAAAGGAGGAAAGGAGCTACCAATGAGACTGTAAATTGTTTTTTAACTAAAGAAAAACTGGCAACAGTTTTAGGCTGTTGATGAATTAACTCCTCTCTGTTGTAAACCTAAAACTGAAAAAAAAAAAAAAAAAACACAAAAATACCCAGAGCAGACGGGGAGAGAGTGGGAGGTGGAATACACACACACACACACACACACACACACACACACACACACACAAAAGCAGTACACACGTTAAGCTCTGCATTCCCACTGGAGGGGCTGGTCCTCCAGCCACAAAGCCAGATCCTACTGGATGAAGGCAGGGAACGGGGTGTATATCTTCTTGTGGGACCTTTGAAGAGTCTTTGGTGCTAAGAAAGCCTGACCGAAGCAGCAAGTCCTGAAGTCTCAGATCCAGGAAACAATTCAGCATGAAGTAGAGTCATATTTTTGCTCATCCTCACCCCAGGGCTGAGGCCAAACTGCTCTAAGACTCCAGGAGCCTTTAATTCGATTTCAGTACTTCCTTAATTTCCATAAATCAGAGGAGCATGATGCCTCCTTTCTCATTCCCCAAATTTAAACCTCTGGAAATACTGGGTTGGTCAAAACATTCTTTTGGTCAACCCAACACATACAGAACGACCTCTAAACTCTCCCCTCTTTGCCTAAAATCCAACCCCTGCAGACCTTTCTGAGTCTGACAGGAAGTTTCACCTTGTGGGAAGGTGCTCAAAGGTGTGCACATCTGTCCTGCAGTCTAAGTGCCTTAAGGTGCGGCTGCCAGGAGAGAACCCAGGCTGAGGCTGGGGAGGGAATTGGGACAGCTGGGGGACAGGTACGACAGAAAGCAACAGAGAGGTCGGCGGGTTTGGGGTGCGGTTGGGCTAGGCAGGATGCCAAGTCCTAAGTGACCCGGACTGAGCGACTTCTAAACTGAACAGAGACAAGTAGGAGAGAGGGATGGGGAAAGAGGAAACACAGGGGGACGGGCAATGGGAAGAGTGGTAGTCATCCAGGTGTGCTGCTCCTATTTCCACATCTGAGGGCTGAGCGTCTGATTGGCTGCCTGTCCGTTCCCACTGTTCATGGACTGTCCATAGCTCAGCATGCCATTAGTGCTACAGAAGTTCATCCCGGCCATCTGCTGGGTCATCTGGGTTAGGTTCCACTGCAGCTGCTGAGCTGGCTGAACCCCATACTGCCATGCCTGCCATGTAGCCAGCCTGCTGGGTGGTCATCATTCCATTTGGCACACCCATCATGGAGGCCTGCATGCCCCCCATATAGCCTGTAGGCATGGCCATGGGGGCAACCATCCGAGAAGCTCCTGGCTGAGCCACCATGCCTACTGGTGGGGGCATCATGCTCCCCATCAGGCTGCTGCTGGGAGGTGTAACCCCAGGGAAGCTGGGGTAGGCAGTGGGATACGCCATCTGAGCAGGAGCCATGAACGTTGCTTAGGTGGGCACCTGAGGCGTCTGGGATCCATACAGTGACAGGATGGAGTCTTTAGACAGCTGCTTCTTGCTTGTTTCTTCTGATTTGCTCCCTGGCTCTGGAAACAGGTTCAGGTTTTCCGGAACTGAGCCAGCACTCCCTGGGGTTGGCATGGAACCTCCAACCTTTCTGGAAACTGAAGAAGAGGGAGATGAAACAGAGGCCAAAAGATCTAAATCCTTCTCTAGGGTATTACTGGTCTTACCATTTGCAATGGAGCAGGATACAGGAGCATCAAGGCCCAAGAGATCCACCACAAGAGCTTTGGATTTCGGAGAGGTTTTCCGAGGTAGCTGTGGATCTTCTTTTTTCTGTTGCATTTTCACTTTCTCAAAAACAATAGGTTCCATTTTTTTCTCTGGAGCTGGTTCACTCTCTCTTTTCCACTTGTTATCCTTTTCTTTCCTAAAGGCACTGATGTCCAGACTTTGGTCCATGTCTTTCTTCTTCTCATATTTATCTCGAATAAATCCCTCGACCGCACGGTCTATTTGAGGTCGCCGAAAGGTCTCAGGCAGGTAGGCTTCATAAAGTCCGTTCGCCTTTCCATTCCCCATCTCTTGCATGCACTGGATCTGTTCTTAAGTCCACTGGTCGAGGTTAACGGATTTTACCCTGGATATGTGCACCCCGAGATTCCTGTGGATTCCAGCACATCGAATGCAGATGAACACACCAATGTACCAGGAGGCCCATCGTGGCCCTTTAGACCGGCAGTCCGCACAGAACTTGTTATCCTCCTCCAGCAGCAGGTTGGCCAGGACCGCCTGGTACAGATCCACGTCCTTCACCGATTTGCCCGTCATGGCCAGGGTGCCGGCGGGGGCAGAGGGCGCCACGCCCTCCCGGCCCCCAGAGGCCCCTGCCTCCGTCCGGAGGCAAGGACCCCCGGCCCCCGGCCCCCGGCCCAGGGCACCTCCCGAGGACGCGGGCACTCTCTCCCCAGGCCCAGCCCAGCACCCCGTCCCCAGACAGCGGCGCCCGCCCCCCAGCTCTGCAGCCCCCCGCGCTCAGGGAGAGGCCCGCGCCCCAGTGAGGCCACCGGACCAGGCAGGACCCGCGGCCCGGGCGACAGTGTTGCTCGGGCCTCCTGCTTCTGCCGGGCACAGAGACGACCCCCGGGCCTGCCTGTCAGCGGGCTGCTGCTCCTGTGCCCCCGTCTCCCAGGCAGCTGCCGCCTGCTCCGCCGCCACCTCCGCCGCCTGATCCTCCAGTTTTTATTGTGAAAAGTCTGAGTTGCATCTGACTCTTTGTGACCCCCTGGACGGTAGCCCACCAAGCTCCTCTGTCCATAGAATTCCCCATGCAAGAATACTGGAGTGGGTTGCCATTCCCTTCTCCAGGGGATCTTCCTGACCCAGGGATCGAACTTGGGTGTCCCACATTGCAGGCAGATTCTTTACCGTCTGAGCCACTAGGGAAGCTAAGAGGCCATAAACCAAGTGCTTAAGGACCCAGGTGTGGGGTGAGCTCTCAGACTCTCAAACAAGAAAGACTGTGTGGACCTCATGAATATGATCTTTTAGTGCAGCCTGGCATGGCAGGGGGTGTTCAATGCTCTGTGGAAGACTCGTCTCTACGATATAATCAGTTTCTCTGAGGCTCCAGCCGGACTGTGTGACCCCACAGTGGTGATGTTGTCAGAGGCTTCAGTTGGCTCACTATGCTTCTGGGCTCCACACACCCCAAATATAGAGTTCATTGTGCCGTAATGGTACCGTCCTGCTGAAAGCATCATTTGTACAGTAGAGAACCGATAGGCCTTCATAGATAAGCCTCCTCAGTAGGCTCAGAACATATTTTGAATTTAGACACAAGGGAGAAACAGGTAACCAGATTAACTTTATGATTAATTTAATTGTTTCTCACACCAAGGGAAAAAAATGCAAAAAAGAGGCAAATGCTTTATTTTTTTCTTCATTGTTTCCCTTCCTTCTTTTAAGGCTTCACTGAAGAAAATACTCCTTAATACTAGAACACCTATTATCTGCAAGGCAGATTATCTACTAGCTTGCGGTGGTGGTAGTTTTGTCTGACTCTTGTGATCGCATGGACTGTAGCCCACCAGGCTCCTCTGTCCTCTGTCCGTGGGATTTCCCAGGCAAGAATACTGAAGCAGGTTGCCATTTCCTTCTCCACGGGATCTTCCCAACCCAGGGATCGAATCGACTCTCCTGCATTGCAGGCAGTCTCCTTCCTGCATTGTAGGCAGATTCTTTACCAAATGAGCTGCCAGCTGCTGCTTCTGCTTCTGCTGCTGCTGCTGCTGCTAAGTCGCTTCAGCTGTGTCCAACTCTGTGCGACCCCATAGACGGCAGCCCACCAATCTCCACTGTCCCTGGGATTCTCCAGGCAAGAACACTGGAGTGGGCTGCCATTTCCTTCTCCAGTGCATGAAAGTGAAAAGTGAAAGTGAGGTTGCTCAGTTGCGTCCGAGTCTTAGCGACCCCATGAACTGCAGCCTACCAGGCTCCTCCATCCATGGGATTTTCCAGACAAGAGTACTGGAGTGGGGTGCCATTGCCTTTTCGGTGAGCTACCAGGGAAGCCCATAAATGGAAAGTTAGAGTCCCAGCCCAAGTAACCCTCATCATCTAGTTGGTGAAACATGTTTCGACAATTAATTGTTTTAAAATGAATTAAATTATTAATAGAATTTTTATATTTCAAACTCAAGATTTATTATTTACTGTATGTCAAGCACTATTCACTATTGTAAATAGTTATAATAGTAAATAGTGCTTATTATTTTAAGTCACTTATATTAGTAAAAGCTGACTTATTTAAAGCTTGTGTAAGTTCTAAAAAGTTCACACTGAAGATACCTTTATTTTGAAGAATAGGAAACAGAGGTCTAACAGAAAGAAAACTGAGTACATATTGAAACCCAGGCAGTTTGATTCTAGAGCCATTGTTTGATCTACTTTGGTGTCCTACTGATCAAATACAAACAGAATATAGAGGGAGCACTGAGGAAGAAGTTATTCATGCTACTGGGCCTAGTGAAGGCTTCAAAGAGTAGGTTCAGACAATCTGAGCATTGAGGCTGTAGTGGGGAACATAGAATGGTGATACCAAAATTAGTAAATTACCCTTCCTGATTTTAAAAACTTAGAGAGACAGAGATAAACTTCAGAAAAAGGAAACTTCAATATTATATAGGTTCTAGGCAGAAGATGCAATAGAAAGACTCAACAGAACAGAAGATGCAATACAAAGACATTTTCTCCCAGGATTTCCTTTAATTATGGAGAGAAATCTTTAAGCTCCTTCCTCCCCATCTATTCTCTCTACCCCTCATCCCTGCCCCCAAGCTTCCCCCTTAGTTTCTATCAAGCAGGGTCCACATGGCATTCACCAAATGACTCACTGATATAATCAGATGGCCCATGATTGAATTAGAATGATCATGCTTCAGTTCAACTCCTGAGAAAGTGGCACTCTCTGAGTGCCAAGGAGAATAGCTATGTAATCAATACTGGCAGTCTGCCAACAGGGAAGAAGACTCGGTGTAAATCTAATTGGTAACTAATGGTTCTGTCACACTGAAACTCTGATATGGGTCAAACAATCTTATAAAAAGATGTGTGTAAAATGGAGATGAATGCTGAAAATCACTGGGAAATTCCTACATATTTTTGAGAGTTTTGTTTATTATGTAGTTCAGAGGATGAAAAGATGAAGGGAAGGGCATTGCTAAATGAAAGGTGAAACAATTATAAAAATGACATTTAAATAGATACGCTAAGATTTATATAGTGCTGATCTTGTACCACACTTAAAATGTCATGTATGTATGTGCATGTGTACATGGGAGGGGGCTTTAGGCATGTCTGACTCTTTGCGACCCCATGGACTGTAGCTTACCAGGCTCCTCTGCCCATGGGATTCTCCAGGCAAGAATATTGGAGTGAGTTGCCATGCCCTCCTCTAGGGGGTCTTCCTAATCCAGGGGTCGAACTCATACTTCTAGTGTCTCCTGCTTTGCAGGTGAATTCTTTACCACTGAGCCCCTGGGGAAGCCCTTATATATGTATACACACACACATATATTTTGTGTGAATATTATTTATAATATATGCTTTATTTTAGTTCATCCATACCATCCCTCTGAGATAGGTATTATTGTTATCCCATTTCAAGACCTAAGCACAATGAGGTTAAGCAACTGTCCAAAGTCACATTACACACAAGAAGTAGCAGTTATATTGAACAGTTTGCCATTATGCTATAGAATACAACATGCCAATGCCTATTTTTAAACAATATATAAAAAGCCAGATTCCAGTCATTTAATAAATAAAGCTAAATTCATTCTATTTTAGTTGAATTCCATTTACATACTTTTACAAAAGTTACTGGGTACATTTGCTGATAAAAGAAAAATATATTAAGATTTTGTCCAAAGTAAGGTTCAACACCAACTCTAGACCACTACATTTCAGAGCTTATTCCTTCATTAATTGTTCTTTATAATTTTACCTAAGACCAAAATTCAACCCAAGAGAAAGGATTCTTTACTCCTATTTTGACTCTGAGAAGGGGTGGAATGCAGATGGACAGGAATAGTTTTAGAATGTGGGGAAATATTCTTAGTCTAGAGACACATCCATAACCTGATGTTTTTATGGTAAAGTTAAATAAAAACAGATCTGTCCAGTTCTCTGCCCAATGTGTCACATTTCTGCAGTTCTTTAGTGTTTATTTTAGGCTCTAAGATACATCATTAACTGACCCAGTCACCTGTCCCCCCACAGTAAGAATTTGAAACTTAAATAGGTATTAAGAGAATGGGAACATTCAGTTCAGTTCAGGTCGGTTCAGTCGCTCAGTCATGTCCGACTCTTTGCGACCCCATGAATCACAGCACACCAGGCCTCCCTGTCCATCACAAACTGCCGGAGTCTACCCAGACCCATGTCCATGGTGGTGATGCCATCCAGCCATCTCATTCTCTGTCTTCCCCTTCTCCTCCTGCCCCCAATCCTTCCCAGCATTAGGGTCTTTCCCAATGAGTCAACTCTTGGCATGAGGTGGCCAAAGTATGGAGTTTCAGCTTCAACATCAGTCCTTCCAATGAACACCCAGGACTGATCTCCTTTAGGATGGACTGGTTGGATCTTCTTGCAGTCCAAGGGACTCTCAAGAGTCTTCTCCAACACCACAGTTCAGAAGCATCAATTCTTTGGCACTCAGCTTTCTTCACTGTCCAACTCTCACATCCATACATGACTACTGGAAAAACCATAGCTTTGACTAGATGGACCTTTGTTGGCAAAGTAATGACTCTGCTTTTCAATATGCTATCTAGATTGGTCATAACCTTACTTCCAAGGAGTAAGCGTCTTTTAATTTCATGGCTGCAGTCACCATCTGCAGTGATTTTGGAGCCCCCAAAAATAAAGTTTGACACTGTTTCCACTGTTTCCCTATCTATTTCCCATGAAGCGGAAGCGATGGGACAGGATGCCATGATCTTAGTTTTCTGAATGTTGAGCTTTATTACAAATGGACATTTTTTAGCTGATGCTAAAGTGATTGCATTTTTTTTAAAAAAATATGAGAGAATATGATCAAATAGTAATCATTTAAAAATTTCAGATTTTGTGATTAGGAATTATTTTTCTTTTTCAGTGTTCTATATTTTGACTATGATAGTATATGTGTAGATACTAACAAGAGCAATTTCACATTTGTAGAAATAGCTGTCAGTTGGAGAGAATTTATAGGTGGCTCTTGCTGTGTGTTTACTATTTTTTCCAGGTGTTGTGCTTTAATTGTCTTGTGTCATCTGAATAAATGGTGTTGACATGACCAGCTTCTCAGAGTCTTATCTTCTGTTCTCTTCAGTCAATCAGTTCAGTCACTCAGTCATGTCTGACTTTGCAACCTCATGGACTGCAGCATGCCAGGCTTCCCTGTCCATCACCAACTCCTGGAGCATACTCAAAGTCATGTCCATAGAGTTGGTGATGCCATCCAACCATATCATCCTCTGTTATCCCTTTTCCTCCTTCCTTCAATCTTTCCAGCATCAGAGTCTTTTCAAATGAGTGAGTTCTTCACATCAGGTGGCCAAAGTGTGGGAGTTTCAGCTTCAGCATCAGTCCTTCCAATGAATATTCAGGACTGATTTCCTTTAGGATGGACTGGTTGGATCTCCTTGCAGTCCAAGGGACTTTCAAGAGTCTTCTCCAAAACCACAATTCAAAAGCATCAATCTTTTTGCCTTTCAGCTTTCAACTCTCACATCCATACATGACTACTGGAAAAACCACAGCTTTGACTAAACAGACCTTTGTTAGCAAAGTAATATATCTGTCTTTTTGATCCTTGCCTGTCATATGCTGCTGCTGCTGCTGCTAAGTCGCTTCAGTCGTGTCCGACTCTGTGCAACCCCATAGACGGCAGCCCATCAGACTCCCCCATCCCCGGGATTCTCCAGGCAAGAACACTGGAGTGGATTGCCATTTCCTTCTCCAATGCATGAAAGGGAAAGTGAAGCTGCTCAGTCGTGTACAACTCTTAGTGACCCCATGGACTGCAGCCTACTAGACTCCTCCATCCATGGGATTTTCCAGGCAAGAGTACTGGAATGGGTCGCCAATGCCTTCTCCTGCCTGCCATATATTTGCTCTTAATATTTGATGAAAGAATCAATAAACTGCCATCACATAGTCAAGGTTATGTTTTAGGATGGCAGCAATGTAAAAAATGAGTTATAAAAGGGAAAGGCTAGAGAAAAGGAAACCAGTTAGGAGGCTATTGTATTCAATTAGGAAAGAAAATGTGGGAATTTCAGCTAGGTTTCTGGCAGGAGTAATAGAATTCAAGGGAAAGACATGAGAATCACCATTAATGAAGCATGGTCAGCATGCTCCTCTGACTCACAGGATATCTGTAGAAAAACAGAAAATGAGTTAGACATGGAACTCAAACTTTAAACCTAGTAAGAAAATAAGACAAGCAACAGAAATATCTGATTCAGAAGTTGGAGTTGATTTGTTCATATATTCAAAGAATATTTTTGAAGGTCTATTGTGTGCCAGAGAGAAGGAACTGGCAACCCACTTCACCATTCTTGCCTGGAGAATCCCATGGACAGGGGAGCCTGGTGGGCTACAGTCCACAGAGTCGCAAAGAATTGAACATGACTGAGCAACTAACACACATACATTGTGTGCCAGAAACTTTTCTAAGACACTTGATATACAGCAGACACAAAATAGACAAAACCCCTGCTCTCCATGAGTTTGCATTCTATAACAGGTGGGAAGAGGGTAGAGTATAAAAAATAGATAATAATTGAATTAAAGTATATTTAAGAGTTATGAAAAAGAACATGATAAGGGGATTTGGGGTGGGTGGCAGGAAATAGTCACTTTAGTCCAGGTAGTAAGAGTTGACTACATTAGGTGAAGGGGATGTTTGAGAAGTTTATATATCTGAGATCTGGGAAAGAGAGACCCTATAAATCATTTGCTTTAAGGTGATAATAGATGGAATGTGAGAGGACAAAAAAAACCCCAAAAACCTCTCTTTTTTCTACCTGAAGACTGAGAGTAGCACTTTGGGGACCATCTACATTTAATGGCTAAAAAATGTCAGCATAACCAGGATGTAACAAAGGGAAAAGCTTTAGACTCATTTAGAGATGAACATACTAAACTATTTTTATCTGATTTAAAACATCTACCTACATAGAAATTAAGCCCAGCTTAATTATAAGTAACTTTTTAAAAAGTATAAAAAGAAAAAAGCCCAGCTCTGTTAAAGTAATACAGTAATCCAGTTTCTCCATAAGCCTAGAAGGAAGAACTGGTTGTCGTATATGATGAGCCTTCTATTACCCTTTCAATTCTCATATAATAGAAAAGGCCAGAGGACAAAACTCCAGTTGTAAATATAATTTGAGATGAATTTTTCAGTTTTGCTCTATTATTTCTTATATCTACCAGTGCACCAATAATGGAACTTGTAACATAGAAGATTCTCTATGCATGTCAGTTGAAGTAAAATTAAGGTAACCAATGTTTGATTTGGGGGAGGGGATGAAGTATTGATGATAAGGCTATGCAACTACTACTTAGCAGAGCATACTTGAGTGATGCTATACCGGATTTGACTTAGGGACTCAATCCAGGGTGGACACCATCTGCGGATTCCAGAACTGGAATGAGAATGAGCTTCCCACACTGAAGAGTCCTCAGAAGGTCATGGAGCTCAGTTCCCTTCCTCTAGGCATTTGAAATCTAAAACATCGAAGCTAGTGATTGCATATTCTCTTTCATTACAGTAGATTCTAAAACATCTTATACATTTTAGACAATCTTTTATATTGAACCAAGCCTCTCTTGATGAAACTGAAGTTTATTTTCAACTACTCTTATTGTGTGTTCCAGTATGTAAGAGATTCTAACATTTACACAGTTTTTTTTTTTTTTTTTAAACAAGCCTATCAGTTTGTTCTCCAAGGAAACCATCCTCTGCTTGTACACTGCAGTTCATGAAATGCTGCACTTTCAGGACAGATTTACTTACAGTAGACAGTGTTTAATTTTAAAGATTTTCAAGAAATCTATAGCTAGACGTATATACTTCAAATTTAATACCTTAGAAACTTTCCCTCTTGATTCTTTCGCAGGTGAGCCAAAGAGAGCAGTAGAATCTGGGTTCTATATAAAATGAAGCGGGGGGGGGGGGGGGGGGCCCCCCCTTTTTTTTTTTTTTTTTAAAGTGGGGTTTAAAAAGGTTTCCCCAATGTTTTCTCTGTTCAGATAAGGGAGCCAAAGGCTATGAGAGCAGCTTGTCTGGATTAGAAGGTTGATTGTTTGCAATCTTGTTTAGGTTCGTTCCTTAATGTGGACCAGGACGTCAGGGGTCTTCTGTGAGAGCAGCTGAGCAGAGCAGAGGCACAGGGTGGGGTCGAGGCAAGACTGATGCGAGGTATGTGTGGGGGCGGTGGGGGGAGGGGGAGGGAACCAGATCAAAGAATCCTCCGGAGCGCCTCAGCCTTCCACAGCAGAAAAGCCTTTGGCAACTCTTTGATGTCCAATTTGCCCTCTGCCCCCAGTCAGAAGTGTGTCGAGGGACCTGAGAGAGAACGGATTCAGCCGAGCCATTTTATGGGTCTGTGAGGCAGATAGCATCTTTCCCGTACCTTCTAAAAGAGACGGGCAGGAAAAAAAAAAAATTGCTGTTAATTCCTGACCTACAGGAGCTTACACTCTAGTTCAACAGGCGAAACCTTGAGTGCCTTGACCTGTCAACTTTGCCAAGTGTGCTTCACAAACAACAGAAACTTTTGATTGTGTCGTGGTTGTGATTTTTACCCTTAACACGATAGTTTGATAAACCTGTTCTCAGGAATAAAAAAGCGCTTGAACACAATGTCGTCCTTTTGCCTGGTAGGGTGGCTTTCCTCAGTCACGTCCCTTTATTGACTCTGTTTTCTTTCCCTCTAATCTATTTCTGGTGCAGTTGTGTTTTACACAATGTTATGGCCATCTATGGTTATCTGGTTTTTTTTTTTTTTTTCTTTCCCTTTCACCTAACAGAGAAATTGTCTTACCTGCCCTCTGGACAGCATAGGCTTTGGTAACTTTTCAGAGCTCTCTCTCTTTTTTAATTTATTTTTTAATAGAAGGAGAATTGCTTTACAGAATTTTGTTGTTTTCTGGCAAGCATCAACATGAATCAGCCATAGGTGTACGTGTGTCCCCTCCCTCTTTATCCTCCCCCTCATCTCCCTCCTCATCCCACCCGTCTAGGTTGATACAGAGTCCCTGTTTGAGTTCCTGGAGACATACAGCAAATTCCCGTTGGCTATCCCTTTTACACATGGTAATGTAAGTTTCCGTGTTACTCTCTTCATACATCTCATCCTCTCTTCCCCTCTCTGCGGGTCCCTAAGTCTGTTCTCTATGTCTGTTTCTCCATTGCTTTGCAGAGCTCTTGAAAGGATTATTGTGAGTAAATATGGAACTGATATCTTAAAAATGACAGCTCTGGTAATTGCTGATTACAAGTCGAACATTTAATGCTCTATTTCCTAAAGTGAAACTGTAATCTTGAAGAGGTGTAGCTATGCAAATTAAATAACGAATGTGTGGTTTTCTTTAAATCAATGTCCTTTTACCTTGAAGTTAACTTCACATTGTGTTTACATCTAACATACAAATGGCCCTACAGAGATATTAAAAATAAACTCCCTCACTCCACCCAGATCTGCCAGCCTGTGTTTCTTTGTTCTGGCTGCTTAAATGTGCACCTAGTGGATTCTTTCACCTACTAGGACTAAAAGCAGTCTCATTTCATCATAACTAGTCAGTAGGGAAAGCAGAGATTTGCATGGAAAAATCATTCAAAACTACTAATAGCTTTAGAAGGCTGCAGAAATCACCTTATGTGACCTGCTGGGAATGGCATGGTTGTTCAGCTAGAACCATGGTAGCAATGCATGTTATATATAGTTCTTCAAGAAAATGCTGTCGTTTGCCAGAACAAAATGCAGCTATATTCGTCTCAGTTAAATTATATTAAATATCAGGACAATAAGCAACATTTTGCAATCCACTATCTTCCAAAATATTCCTACCATTTCTTTCATCCTTTCCTGGATCTTTAAGGGCAAGGAGTTTAATATAAGAGAAACTGAAAATGAAATTTGCTCAGTCATGTCCGACATTTTGCAACCCAATGGATTATACAATCCGTGGAGTCTCTAGGCCAGAATACTGAGTGATCGAACCCAGGTCTCCCACACTGCAGGCAGATTCTTTACCAGCTGAGCCACAACGGAAGCCCTAATACAAGAGAAAAGTCACATAAAGACAGGGCTTCCCAGGTGGCTCAGTGGTAAAGAATGCTCCTGCACTGGCCACAGGAGACACAAGTTCAATCTCTGGGTCAGGAAGATCCCTTGCAGGAGGAAATGGCAACCCACTTCAGTATTCTTGCCTGGAGAATTCCAAGTGGGCCACAATCCAAAGAGTTGGACACAACTAAGCACACATATAAAAACACTGGCTAACTTTATCTTGGCATATTGTGTCTCTACATTAGAAAATTCTGTATCATTAAAGCAGCTTCAATTTTGAAAGACAGTTTGAGCCAATTGTTGAAATGTACTTTGAAAGCAATAAAAAAATTGATGATTCTAATATTCTACCAGTTTTCAGGCTTCAAAGGAAAATACCTGTTTGTGAGGAGTATCCACAGAGGGCTATGTCTCTAACTTGCCTCCTTAGTGCAGTAGGCAGCACATCAGTCTCATAATCTGAAGGTCCTGAGTTCAAACTTCAGAGGGGGCAGTTATGTTTTGCCTTGATTACTTCCTAAGAGAAATTTCAGAATAATTTTCTTTCAGTGATTTTACATTCCTCTTAGTAACTTTACTTGTTTTGACAAATATTAGTTAATAATATTGAAAATGTAAGTGAAGAGGTGGCCAATATCAAAGGAGAAGCCAACTGAACGTTACAATTATAATATCACTAGATTTCAAAATTTATGTCATACATTTCTTTAAAGACATCATCTCATCAAGGAAATCCTCCTGGATTGAGATTATAAAACATAAATTGGACATAAAACTAAATATCTTTTATAGGATAAACTGGTTGTAAAGCAAGATAAATATACTTTAAAAAAAAATATTTGTAAGAAAAGCCTGTGGAGGGAATGCACTCCTTTGACACCAGGAAGGGTACTAGTGGTTTAGAAACGTGAGTGGGGGTATTTTAAGGGGATGTTTTTGAACCTTAGGGAACACATACTCATCGAGAAGAAATCTGTGTATATGTGTGTTTATGGGTGTTTGAGAGAGGGGGAGAACAGTCAGAGACCTGGTAGGGTTCAATGTGCATTCAATTTCAAACACAGAAACTGGGCCAAGTGGCCAATATGCTTATATATGCATTAGGATTAGCATAAGCAATCATTCTCAGGCTTTTAAGAAATGGAGCTGTCTTTAAAAAGGAATGTTGGGCGATCAGTAAAAATAATCAAAGGAATGTGCAAGGGCTTCCTCTCTATCCCAACACTTTCACCCAATCATCAGGCATTCTTTTTGCCCCAGTTACTCTGGTTTGGAGAGACACAGAATAGGTTGAAGAGAAATGGAGTGTTCTGGAAAAATGTGAGTGGAGTCTGAAGATTAGGAGGTGGAATTAATTCATCGTATATGTTTTTTCTTTAAAAAAGTGATTGAGTTGGATGTCCATCTCAGTAGTGGTCATGGTTTGGGATATTTCTAAAGAGCCCTTATATAATGATAGTGAATTTAACTAACCTCCAATTAAAATAAATTTAAAAAATTAAAAATAAATAAAAGAAAATTGAGAGTTTAAACATTTTATGTCAAGGAAGATCCAGGCACCAAGACAATAATATTCAAAACAATGGAACAGAAAAAAAACAATCCTAGTAGAAGACCCTAAAATTGCCCTTTGTATTTCCTGGGGAAAAGAGCATGTGGGCGGGACTTGGAAAGCCAGCAGAGAACAGATGCATCCAAGTCTGGGTTACATTACACTAATCTCTTAAGAGTCTTTTATCTAATCTCTTTCTGGCTATTGCTAAGTGCCAGGGATATGATTGCCACTATATAAATATCAGAGATTATCTAAACTCCTCAGGAGAAATCCATCTAATAGACATCAAAACCAGTCAAGGCATTGTGGGTCCTTAGTCTTTCCTTGGCAGAAACAAAGACAAAGGCAAATCAAATCTCTCCTTCACAAAGGACCAACTTCTACATACTTTCATATTACTTTTACTTCCCGCATCTATAATAGCATTTTTGAATGTAAATCCTCTAAAAGCAAAGAACAGTAGAGAGTATTTATCAACTCCTGAGGTAAAGAGGCATGCAAACTAACCGTAATCTATAAGCCTAGTCGCACATCTGACTCTTTGTGACTCCATGGATTGTAACCCACCAGGGTCTTTTGTCCATGGGATTTCCCAGGCAAGAATGCTATATTGGGTTGCCATTTCTTTCTCCAGGGGATCTTGATTGAACCTGTGTCTCCTGCAATGGCAGGTGATTCTTTACCTCCAAGTCACCTGGGAAGACCCTAATCACAAGACAAAAAAATAAAAAATAAAAGTCACAATGTGACGCAGAGAAGTAAGACTGCAGTAAAAATCACAGTGACCTGCATTCCAAAATCTTCTGTCTTCAGGTAGTAGGCTAACAATGTGTTTAAGCACCCTGTAGGGTCTGGGGTTCAACACAGGTTTGAAGACCATCACTGCCATGTGGTAGTCGTAAGTTCCATCCCAAGGTATTAATAACTTTGAGTCTCAGAGTTTCCTTAATCTATAAAATATAAAAAACACAAATCTCACAGGGCCGTTGTGAAGACTGGAGAAGGCCACTTATATAAAATGCTTGGCAAGGTCCCTGACACCCAGTAAACACTCAATAAAGAGCAGATGTTTCATTCTCATTACTTGTGACCAGTAAGACAAATAAAAGACTGAGGAAAAGTGAAGAAAATGCACCTTTTGTCAAAGAAAGGAACATGGTCTTGCACCTTCAGGGAAAACCTAGGGGGCAAAAGTGCTGAATCAGACATGTTAGAGGAATAAAGGGGTAGATTTATTTTTAGACCCTTTCTTTACCACTCTGACTCCCAGCTTCCTGTTCCTCCTTTGTAAAACATCAGCAGGTGGAGACAAATGAATCTACTTTGATACAATACTCATGATAAAGGTATTGAGTCCTAAAATTTGCTCATCTTTGTACCATGACTGTTCTTCCACCAACCCATTATGGATATTGCATTAGCACCTTGCTGGATGTGTGCATTTGTCTTTCCTTCCCCATACAGTTACAAAATGGCAGGGAGCAAGGGCGGTTTTTTGTTTGTTTGTTTTTTGAGTATAATTGCTTTGCAATGTTGTGTTACTTTCTGCTGTACAACAGAATGAATTAGCTATATATATACATATATCCCTTCCTTCTTGAGCCTCCCTCCCACCACCAGCCCCCATCACACCCCTGTAGGTCATCAATTTGTTGTTGTTGTTTGGTCAATAAGTTATGTCTAACTCTTTGTGACCCCCTGGACTGTAGCCTGCCAGGCTCCTCTGTCCATGGGATTTTCCAAGCAAGAATACTGGAATGGGTTGCCATTTCCTTCTCCAGGGGATTTTCCTGACCCAGGGATCAAACCTGAGTCTCTTGCATCTCCAGTACTGGCACATGGATTCTTTTCTGCTGAGCCACCAGGGATGCCCAAGGTCATTACTTGTTGCTCATCGTTCAGTTGCTAAGTCGTGTCCAACTCTTTGCAACCCTGTGGACTGCAGCACGCCAGGCTTCACTGTCCTTCACTAAGGTCATCATTGTATTTGTTCCTCAGTCATGTCTAACACTTTGTGACACCGTGGACTGTAGCCTGCCAGACTCCTCTGTCCATGGGATTTCCCAGGCAAGAATACTGGAGTGGGTTATCATTTATGTCTAAAATAGAGATAGCTAGAGGGAAGCTGCTATATAGCATGGGGAGCTCAACTGCATGTTTGTAGATGACCTAGAAGGTAAGGCTATTTTACACATTTGTTCAGTACAGACTCAGTCAAAGATCCTTACTGAACTGCAAAACCTTAGCTCCCTGTCTGAGTCCTTCACACTTCTGTTTCTCTTTTTTTAGTCTCCCTCTCCCCCTTCTTACCCACATTTAAGTAAGGAGAGTAAAGGCTCACTCAACTTTATTGACTTTCCTCCTCCTATGGTTTTCTGGTACAGAGAAAAAGAAACATCAAAAGCAAAGCATATTTATGTGCAAGAGCCTAAATTGGCCCAAATTGACCCCCTAATTTTCTGGATGCTTGTTGATTATATTCAGGAAACAACAAGCCAACTTCCTGTTTGAAGAGTATCATTATACACTTGTCAGTATTTTCTGAAAAATAATTTCCTAGGAGTGAGGTGCTTGATTAAATGTTATACACACTTGTAGTTTAGAAGAAGGTTGTTATTGTTGTTCAGTCACTAAGTTGTGTCCGGCTCTTTGCAACCCCAGGAACTGCAGCATGCCAGGCTTCCCTGTCCTTTACTATCTCCCTTGTATTTGCTCAAACTCATGTCCATCGAGTCAGTGATACTATCCAATCATCTTATCCTCTGTCGCCCCCTTCTCCTCTTGCCCTCAATCTTTCCTAGCATTAAAAGAATATAGTCAGATTTATTTCCCAAAACTTATAGAAGCTTTTAGACTCATCATTGCTCTTGAATGTATGCATGTTGTTTTCCTAGCAGTCTCTCGGGCATTGGGTGTTAACATGATCCTACATTTTATCAATCTGAAGGGCCAAAAGTTTTATTTTATTGTTGACTTTTTTCCTCATTCTCCTGAATATCAGTTTTCCTTGTGCTATATATTGTTCATAGTCATTTGAAGAACTACTTATATCTTAAGAGTATTAGTCACTTTTTTGTGTATGTGTAGCAAATGTTTTTCCCAGTTGGTCATTGTCCTTTTAAATTAAGTTGCCTTTTTCCATTCAAAGAATTTTTAGTTTGTTTCATTGTTTTATAATGTTTATCTGATATTTTATTTTTCCATTATATATTTTTGTTCCCATCTTCCTTACTAAGCTTTCCTTTACCCCTAAGGATATATATGCTCATAAGTTAATTTTTTTCTTTTAATACTTTTATTTTTCTGGTGGGAACTATTGTCTTAAATTTATATTCATCTGTGGGCACACTTTGGGGTTACATTTATTTTCTTCTAATAAATAACAATTACCTCAATACCAATCGCTGGTAAATGCGTAATTTCCCCACTGACTTGTAGACTAGTTGTTTCATTTATTGAGTTCAGTTCCCTGAATTAAGTGTCTATGCCTAAGCAAATGCTTTATTATTTTGAATATAGTTAGCTTTATATTGTTTCAAAAATAATAAATTACTTCACCATATTAACATTATTGTGTTTTAAGACTTTTAGGCAATTCTTACATATTTTTCTTTTACATGGACTTCAGAATCAGTTTATCAAATCCTAAAAATTACTGCAGCATTTTTTAATTTTAAGAAGCTGGAAACAATAAAGCAATGTCTATAATTAGGAAAAGAGTTGAAATATTCAGTGCTGCCAAATTATGGAATAAATTTAGATCATCCAAATTAGGGACTATGCTGTAACTCTCAGAGAGAATGAGGTAGTACAAGTATATACAGAAATGAAGACATATATATATGCAGGAAAGGTGTCAAGTATAATAAAATTATTGAAATTTATATGAAATTAAATTATATTAAAAATTACATGAAATTAGAAAATTAAACTTCTAATGCAATTTCGTATTTGTAAGAAAAACAAATCAACAGTCCCTGCCTGTTGTTTAGTCTCTAGGTCATGTCCAACTCTTTTTGGACCCCATGGATTGTAGCCACCAAGCTCCTCTGTCCATGAGATTTCCTAGGCAAGAATACTAGAGTGGGTTGCCGTTTCCATCTCCAGGAAATCTTCTCCACCCAGGGATCCAACCCATGTCTTCTGTTTGACAGGAATCTCCTGCATTGGCAGGCAGATTCCTTACCACTGAGCCACCAACATGCGCGTATGTATTTGAATAAGCAAGTAAAAATATGGGATGATACAATATTTTTGGTAATAGCTTTCAGAGATGTGGGCTTATTTCTGTGAACTAATAGCATTTTTATAGATACTTGAAAATGAAAGTGAAAGTCGCTCAGTTGTGTCCGATTCTTTGTGACCCCATGGACTATACAGTCCGTGGAATTCTCCAGGCCAGAATACTGGAGTGGGTAGCCTTCCCTTTCTCCAGGGGATCTTTCCAACCCAGGTCTCCTGCATTGTGGGTGGATTCTTTACCAGCTGAGCCACAAGGGAAGCCGTAGTATACTGGAGTGGGTAGCTTATCCCTTCTCCAGGGGATCTTCCTGACCCAGGAACCGAATTAAGGTCTCTGGGGTCTCCTGCATTGTAGGTTGGTTCTTTACCAACAGAGCTATCAGGGAAGCTCTTAGATGCTTAAGATTCCCTTATTCATGTATTACTTCTATGATTTAAAATTTTAAATATCTGAAATTAAAAGAAAAGTAGTATTCTTGCCATATACAAGAAAACAAACAACAAGAAACAAAGAGTTAAACTCCCATTGACCCTTTTCTGTTGTTATACATTGCAGAACATGTATTAGGTAGCCTCTCATCAAGAGGTAATTTATCCAGTTGTCTATGATAGCATGCAATCCACTCTATTTTTCTCTCAATTTATGTACAAATCTCAAATAACATATAAATCCAGAGCAAAGTATCTTCAGATAGCTTATAGACCAAGTTTCCTGATGTATGTGTGTGTGTGTGTGCTCAGTCACTTCAGTCGTGTCTGACTGTTTGTGACCCCATGGCCTATAGCCCACCAGGCTCCTCTGTCTATGGGATTCTCCAGGCAAGGATACTGGAGTGGGTTGCCATTTCCTTCTCCAGGGAATTTTCCTGACCAGGGATCCAACTCATGTCTCCTGCATCTCCTACATTGGCACACAGATTCTTACATCTTCTGCATTGGCAGGTGGGTTCTTTACCACTAGCGCCACCTGGGTAGACCTTCCTGATGAAGCCACCTATATGAAATCATCTTCCTGATGGAACCACCTATACTCAATACTACTATCAAGTAACCAATAGTCCGAATGAAGCCTGCAGGTGGCTTTTTTTCTCTGAAGGAAAATTTTATAAAATTCCAAATATTTGACACTATATTTAGAAATTGTGATATTTTTATTACTCTTGAAAAATCAGAATATCTGAGGAAATTGGATTTACTTTTTTTGCACAGTAACTAATGGTCATATAGGAGGTTTATCTGGAAATCACAAATTATATCTGCTAGTGAAATCTAGCAATTAAACTTACCTCTTCCTCCTTCTTTACCAGCTAAAAAATCAATTATATCTTGTGATTGGATTCACCATAAATAAATGACCTTTGGTCTTTATAAACAACAGGCTCCAGTTCTTAAAAGTATAGTCATGACTCCAAGTAAAGAAATTGAAGGTTTTCAGTGAGGTAAGGGCTAAATCCCTCATGTTGCCAAACATGACCCTCTTAGAAATTTCTGTTCTTGGATGCAAACCAGGGGTCGTAGGCTGATTTATCAAGAAGAAGGCCATATCAGCAAGACCTGACCTTGTAGACCACACAAAGGTGTGACTCAGACTTTACTGAAATGGGTGGTATGCCTCTTTAACAAGTGTTCTTTTAGCTAAAAGTAATATAGTGCCTGTTGGTTAAGAGCTAGGGGAATATATACTTTTACTTTGGGCAAACATACATGGAACACATATGTGGAGAGCTAGATAAGGATGTATGAAAGTGGAGCTCCTGGTTACTAACTACCAAGACGAAGCACTCACTCCTCTCAGGACAAACCTTTTCCTCCCTAACTCATTTTGATTGTGACACAGAAACTCAGAACCTAGCTCCTCCTCCTGTCTCAATTTCTTAGCCCCTTACCCTGGGGTCACTTAGGAAGTATCTGCTCAAGGTTCCTTTGGGGGGGATGTCCAATCCCCTTGACTGGTTATGGTGTCCAATCAAGTTTTCTTGAGGGTTGGTCACTGTCTAAACTTAGCCATCACTTCAGTCCAACTCAGGAAACATTTATAGTCATTCATTCATTTATTCATTATCATTCAGACTAGCCTAGAGCTTAAAAGTCTGGGTCCTGGATACCGACAACTCTGCAATTGAATCTTGGTTGTATAATTTTATACAAGTTTCTAAACATCTTTGAACTTCCTCTTACTCATCTGCAAAGATATCATGAAACCACTGATTGTCAGGATTAAGGGGAATAATCACTGTAAAGAACTGTGTCTGTCACTTAATAAACACTTTTCCAAAGGGATAGGAATAGGCACATACTGGGGCCAAGACTGAATTCTCAAGACAATTCAAAAAGGAAGTCTGTAGTTCAATTGGAGATCCATGTAGGTATGCACTAATGAGGTTTTATCACCAAATAACTTTGAAAATATTAAAGTATGCCCAATTAGATACACTTGTCTCCTTAAAACTTCTCTGAATATTTAATAAACTAATATGCACTGTTACTTTTTAAGGGTAGTAGTAGGAAGCATCTCCTCAATTTTCTTTTCATCCAAGGAATAATTTTACAAAGAAACATTTTGAAGAATTATTATTCCTATGAACAACAATTTGGCAAAAGATTATTTATTGGATATGACATTTCATTCTACTATAGTTTGATGAAAAAAAAAAAATCCAGACTAGGGCTAGAGGTTTTTTTTTTTTTTTTTTTTTTAGGGCTAGAGTTTTAGTTTCCCAAAACTCAATTATAATTTGCTTTGGGTAATTTAGCATTTTAAATAATAATCATAATAATAGTAATAACAAAAATAATATGAGAACTAAATATATAGCACTTATATTCTAGACTTTGTGTCAAGTAGTTTACACATAGTAATACTTTAAGGTATTTAGAAATATTTTATCTGCCTAAAAAAAGTCTGTATCATAGAATGTCAAAGATGGAATTCCATCTAGTTTAACATGACTTTTTTCTGAAGTTCATAATACTCTATAAATGATAGAGTTAGGACTGAGAGTCTTATGGGATTCCCTGGTAGCTAAGACAGTAAAGAACCTGCCTGCAATGTCGGAGACCTGGGTTCATTCCCTCGGTTGGGAAGATCCCCTGGAAAAGGAAATGGCAACCCACTCTAGTATTCTTGCCTGGAGAATTTCATGGACGGAGAGGACTGGTGGGCTGCAGTCCATGGGGTTGCAAGAGTTGGACATGAGCAACTAACATACACACACACATCAGGACTACGTTTCATGCCTGTTAGCCCCTTGCACCCCAGTCTCTAATTCTGCGACACCACCTGGTGTTTTTTCCAGAGATCTAAATATTTAAAGTAGTTCAGAGCAGTCACTTTACTCAACTACACTTTTCTACCACTATGAGTTCTTTTAAAATTCCACACTATAACTTATTATTTTTCCAACTTTAATGTTTTCAAATAAGTCCTACAAACAGCATTCAGCTGTTCAAAATTTTCCTCTACTGAAAATGTTCCCCTGAAGAATGTGATTTAAGACTGTGACCTTACAATGTTGCATTTTCTTATCTAAAATCGAAAGGGAAATGACGAGCAAAGAGGCTTTACAAACATTTTTTGTTTTCTCCTAGTGTTCTTTTGAACTCTTGACTCCAGGCTCTTTGAGAAAGAAGCCTAATGGTGGATATGAAGGTTTTCTAATGGGACCAAGCGATGGAACAAGATTTCTTACCTTTCCAGCTCTGTTCTGGAGGGACCACCAAGGTGAGATGTGATTTTTAATCTCTGGGCCTACTGTGATCTTGGCCTTTCTGCATAAACTGTCAACAAGGGTGCTAATGACTGTTAACTGTTATGGGAAAAAACAGGAGTCCAGGCAGAACTGAGCTGAGATAACTGCTTCATTTTGCTGAAAGCATTAAATCACTTGCTGAGGCCAGCAGCTTTCATCTACCCTCAGCGTAAGCCAGGTTGAACCAGTGACCCACAAGGCGGAGTTACCAAGCATCACATTACCAAGCCAGGCGGTCTGGGATCACACAGACTGCTTTACATCTCTCAGGCTGTGCCCCACTAATGGCACCACTCACACTGGACTGGGGTTTTCCTCTGGTCTGTGAGCTTAGTGTCACCGTTCACTGTTTTGTCCTTTTTAAGGGTGAGATCTGCCACTGGAAACTATAATGGTTCACTAGGTGATACACACTGTATTATATTGTATGAATTTAGAATCTATTATCTTCTTTCCACCCTATGTCTTATACTAAGTTGCTTACATGATTTAGAGAAGTAGACAGATAACTTTTGTGGAGAAGCTTAAAAGCCTGTTAGTTTGAATGCCAGCAAAAATCCTCTAGGAACTATTACTTTGAAGTGTTTATATTCAGTAAGTATCACTACCGTCACCAGGACCAGTCACTACTTTTTTTTAATCCAGTGAATTCATACTTTATCGTTTGAATGAGTGTGACATAAACTAAAGGTTTCCTCGTATAGCCTAAATATTTAGGGACAGTTTTCCAGAGAATTCTTTTTGAATACTCATGACCCTTGGCAGTAGTATGGGTAAATGTTTGACAACTGTGAGGGAATAAATGCGCTGATTTGTAGCCCATTCACCTATTTCTGTGGTTCAGATAGTCCTAAGGTGGCCTATTGATATGACATCACTAAAAGCAGAGTTAGGAACAGGCGTACAGAACATTGCATACTGCTCCCACCATATGGATGCAATGGACGCATAATCTCAAGAGCTCTGGTAACAGTAAATATGATAAAATAATTTGGAAATGTAGTAAAATAATATATACAGTAAATTGTATAGTATTAGCAGTGGTAATATTGTTAATGATATTAGCATTATTAGTATTATTTATTAATTTTATTATTACTGTCATTACCACTAATATTATTAATATTAAAACTAAAGTGAGTCACAAAGGTACAAACAAATTTACCTTCATTTTTAATATGATTTATTTGATTACAGATTTCTAAAATTTAATTCTTAATACTGACTATGTTTGGTGACCTGTTTACAAATTTCCTGACATTTTAACAATTGGTTTTTGCAAATTGGTGTGAGGTGGCTCCAGCCACCCCTGGTGAAGAAATGGACATGGGAAGGGAACTGGGGTGGAAGATAGTTGATCTAGGAAGTGCATGGCAGTTAAGGATGAAGGTTCAGAAGCCAGACTGCCTAATCCTCTGCTGCCCCTTCTCCTTTTGCCCTCAGTCTTTCCCAGCATCAGGGTCTCTTCCAGTGAATTGGCTGTTTGCATCAGGTGGCCAAGGTGTTGGAGCTTCAACTTCAATATCAGTCCTTCCAATGCGTATTCAGGGTTAATACCTATCACATACAGTTGTTGAGAATATAAATATTATTATGCATTCAACATGATGTCTGTAACAATGTAGGCATGCGATAAATGGTAGCTAGTAATAATAATATTCTCACAACCTACAGACTACATTCTATTATTATTACAATTAAAAAATTAGTAATTATAATACAATGTCATTTATAGCTTGTGAAAATATATTTACATTTTTCAAAATATGCTTACTATATTGCTCAGTGCATTACATATGGTAATTAGTGAAAGCTATTATTCTTATACAGTAGAAATAGGTGACAGGTATTTACTATTTACTATCAATTCACTGTTGAGAATGGTTTGGTAGGTCAGGGTGCAGATCAGAGAACAATTGAAAATACAGAGCTCAAAAGTGTATTTTGGAAAGAACTGCTATTGTGTTTTCATCTCAGGTGGAAGGAGGCGAAAATCTTTTCTTAAGGGGGAGGTCCAACAGGGTTCCTGCAGCTGGAACGGGTTAGACCTCGCAAACACTGGGTTATGAGGTGTTACTATTGTGAGAAAGAGGTGTTAGACTAGCGCTGGCATGAGATGGCAAGGCTCACAATCATTCTCCCTAATCTAATGGAATTGAATTGGGACAGTCAGATCTTTGGGGGGGAAGCTGTGGGGGTTTTGTTGTTTTCATTTGTTTACTTGCCAACTCCATGTCTCTTCTATCTTAAAGCACATTTTGCTTCTTCTGTGAGACATCAGTGTATACTGTTAACTGTAGCTGCGTCCAAAACATTATCAAATTATTAATGATCCCATTTGTCATGTCTTTGTGTTTACCCATTGCACTTACAATGAATCATTTTAATAATTTCTTAAAATATCATCCCCAAGTCAGTCCATATGGTCTTCTGATCTCATACTCAGTAATAAACACAGAGACATATGGTTAAAAAAATAAAGTATTTCAGGATGCTCCAGTCCCTTATTCTGTTGCCCCTCAAAGGAACAGACTGAGCTGATCCAAAAGGCCAGATAGGAAATCAAAGTGATCTCATCCTCTCTCTTGGCATCAGCTGCCACCTCTTTGGAGAATAATTACTAAATAAACCCAAGCTTCCCCCTTCAGTGGCTCCAGAAAACACAGGGTAGATTTTCAGGACAAATTCAGCATTCTTGCCTGCTCATACTTGAGAACAGAGAAGATTAGTCAATGCGGTTCTATTGAATGGTGTCAAGAAATCTAAGTTTGGGTGAAGCATTTTTCTGGACCATCTGAGCCTGAGTTCAAACACAGAGTGGATTTCTCAACGAAGTTAGACAGTCTGATTACAGTCATAGATATATAAGGAAGGCCCAAAAGATAAATAAAATGACCATATAAAGGACTTACCTGTGTGCATATGCAACTAGACGCTTAGGAATATGAATATGTGTGTGTCTGGATATGGATGTGCTGAACACCATCAAATTTCAGCAGTCTTATTAATCAAAAATGCCAACTAGAATAATAAAGACATTTCATTGTGCTCATTAAACTTGAAAGGTAAAGTAAATAATGCGGATGTCCTTAAAATTATAGTGAAAGGATCATTCTTAAATACTGCATAAAAGAAAGTCAACTTTTACCATCTTTTAAAATGTTATTTAGAAATGGGAATCAAACGAAAGTCAAAAAGGCCAAAAAAAATCAAACAGGCCTCAAAATATATGCAATAAATGTTATTGGATACAATAATTTTAGCTTTGACTCTGTGCTTGGAAAATATAAAGATAATTATGACTGCAAAATTTATAGTATTGAAAATAATGAAAACTACAAAAAAATCCAACATTAGCAATAAAAATAATGTTTTTATGATATTTTTGATATGTAAATTACTTTGGGTAAAGCTGTAAGAGTGAAAACTCTATAGGGAACTTCTTGACCTTTACTATATTAGAACATGAAGAAAATATCCAAGAATAAAGTTATTTATTGCCAGTGGCATTATGAGTCATTTTGATTTGCATATTTCTTTAATATTCTACATAAACTATATGGTCAGAAAAATGAAAGTAATTTTTAAAAAGGGATACTGAGTACTCATCTGGAACACCATCATGAAATGCGTGTTGAGAGACACTATAGAGAAAACCAAGTAAATAAAGGGATAGAAAATATTGGAGTAAATCAAGTTGACTTTTTCCAGAGTCAAAGTAACTCCTTTTTTTCTCAATAACTGCAAAATTACTTTTTTACAAAAAGTGATTTCACTTTCAAATATCCAGAGATCTCAGTTTGAGGTATGTGGATTCAAAGCAGGGGAAAAAAAAAGAAGAAAAGATGTCATTTTTAAGGAGGGTGGTTTCAAATGGGTTTGGCTCACTTGAAAATGTGTCTTTGAAATGTGTTTAGAATTTCAAGACAAGGAAGAACTGTCACCTCATATTGCTTGTGAATCACTTCACATCTGGTCCTTTGGCCCTGGGATAAGACTGTAGCAGGGAAAGGAAGACATTAAAGATCATGAACATTGCTTTGCAATCAGATCTTAGATTTCTTTTTCTTTTCCTTACTTATTATATTAAAAAAAAAAAGACACACATAAATTCTGTTTTTGCATTTGTGGGAACTGAGCATGCAGCCTGACATCACAATACTCTGCAGTTCTTATTCAGTCAGTCCCCCAAGGAGGTAGCATTAAGTTGGGGATAGTATGAAGAACATGGTAAAAAAAAAAAATCTCACTCAATTAACCAACTTCATCTCAGTTTTTTTTGAAGATTCCCCCTGCTTATTTGAGTGCTAAAATCAAGAACTGAGTACCTTTCTTATAATTGAAACATCATGATTTGGACCAGCTAACCTTTAAAAATGAAGAAATAAAGTCAAGGCTCAGAACAGAAGTTTTATATCAATAAATATTATTGTCTTTGCTAAAGTTTAGTTTTTTAAAAAAATTCTCATGATTTTTTTTGGAGTGATAGTCTTTTTTTTTGTTTGTTTCTTATGGCATAGGCAACATTTAAAATACTTTTCTGTCTGGGCTGGAAATGTCCAGTACAACTCAGGGTAACAGTATCTGTTGGCACAAGGGAAAGGGCAAGTCCAGTGGGATGGAGGCCATGAGGATGGATTTTTTTTTTCTTTTTTTAACAATCCTGTCTTCTTTTTTCCCTTCCTACTGTGGGGTGTCTTTCATACATTCAGTACGTCTTTGCTCAGCTTTGTAGCTACTCATTTTGAAATAACTGTTTCCTTGGGACTTTCAAGATGGAAGAACATAGCTTGTCTTTCTGAAAAAATAAAGTGTGACTTTTCTAGTTGTCATCTTTCCTCTCCTTCCTTCCTCTTTTTCTTTCTTTTTATCAGTCACCTATTAACAATCTCCTATCATATTTTTATCAAAGAGCTAGATGCTGGAAATGTAAGAGTGAACAGGATAAGGTCTTAAGCCTTAAGAGTTTAGAGTGAGTTAGAGGTCACAGAAAAGCAAAGAGACATTTATCAGAGAGGGTGATCATTGCCACCTTTAGTAGGGGGAAATCCAGTGGCTCTAGGAGCATCCAGTGTGGACATTTAACTCAAACTTGTTAATAGAGAGAAATGGTCATATTTGTTATAACTCAAATCATTGAATTGATGGGACTTGGGTTTGGAAGAGAAAGAGAAATGAGGCGTTAAGGATTCCTCCTAACATTCAGAGAGTAAAGAGAGAGAGAAGGAAATGACATGTCCATATTATAATTTTGAGTGCATGTTAACTCACTTTAATAGTGTCCAACTCTTTGCGACTCTGGACTGTGGCCCACCAGGCTCCTCTGTCCATGAGATTTTCTAGGCAAGAAGACTGGAGTGGGTTGCCATGCCCTCCTCCAGGGGATCTTCCCAAACCAGGGATAGGACCCTGATCTCTTAAGTCTCCAGTTCTTTACCACTAGCACTACCTGGGAATCAGTATAAAGAATGAATTGGAGAAAGGTAAGATTGAATACAGAAAGTCCAGTTGGAATTCCTTTATATTAATCCACGCAAAAGATAATTGTGGTCTAAACAATAGGGGTGGTATTAATCATGAATATATTTTAAAAGTATTTAAAAAGCAGTATCATGAGAAATTGGCAACTAACTGGTTACAGATATTGGGGAAAGAAGAAAGAGGCAGTAATGAAGACTTATGAAGGTGATGGCTTAAGCAACTGAAACACTGCTGGATCAGTTCATTAAAATTCAGAGCACAGATGAAAATGCAGTTTGTGGAGGATAAGAATATGAGTTCAGTTTTAGAAATATTAAGCATAAGATTTTGATCTGATATCTAAGCAGAGATATATAATATGAAAATGAATATAAAGGCTTGATGTTCAGAAGTCTATCTGGACTATAAAAACTTGTTCAGCAACCTAGGCATGATTGAAGGCAAGAGAACATCTGAAATCACTCAAGGACGATATAGACATTGAGAAGACGTATTAGGAGAGAATTCTAAGAAATACCAAGGAAAAAGTTCATTTCAAGAAGATATTGGTGTCCAAGAGACTATTGATGACTGTCAGAATCAGTTTCAGTAGTGTAGCAGAACCCAGATGGCAAGATGCTGAGAACCAAGGAGCCCAATAAGCTGTAGATATCTTCATCAGATGATTCATGTATATTTTGTGGACAGATATAATTGTAATAAGCTGAATTCTCTGAGTTGTTTTGGAAGAGGTTAGCAAACTCCATTTGTACTTGACAGCAAAAATATTTCTGTTTTCAATTTTTCAATAACAGGTTGTTAAAATTACATCATTTTAGTTCTTTTAATATTTCTGATGATACAACCTGGTGAGGGTAACAGACTAGTTAATTAAGAACTTTACTATGCTTTTTAGTGTGGACATTTGCTAAACTTCATGTTGCATAAAATCATTTGTTTTGATTGGCCTCTGAATAGGAAAGAAACGAAAATAAATGAGTATTTCTTTCTATTGAGGATGAGATAAGTGGTGTTCTCTAACACAAAATTCAATATTTAATTATCAAGTGCAGTGAACAATGTGGAGTTTTCTCTAACAGAGTAAAACATTCAGTCACCGGAGATTGATAAAGATTAGTAAACAAGACAATACAAATAGATTCCCCAAAATCTTCAGGAATGCAGTGCTTCTCAAAGAAGAAAAAAAAAATTAGTGGTTATTTTTCCTTCTTCAGATATAAATATCAATACATTATAGCTGAAGTAAATTACAGTATTTAGTTTTCCAAAGATGATGTGGGAATACACAGTTAAGTGGAGAGTGTGACCAGCTGTTTCCTCAGGATAGAGAAGTCCCAAAAGTAATTTTAAAATGCTTCTACTTTTACACAGAAAGATTTTGGAGGCAAGCTCATTTTATGATTACTTTTGAAATTTCATGGATATTGAAATTGTTCCAATTTTGACTGTCAGATTTCAAAGAAGAATATTTACTTTCTTTATTGAATTTAAAATTTGCTATTCTTCAGGATATTGGTTCTTGATCCGAAAAGGAAGATAGTTCCCTTTTCTTTGCTTATATGGTGGATTTTATCCAAAAATCTCAAAGTATTAATACTGTGTACAAGTTAACTCACAGTTCAGTCCCTCTAATATTTTGAGTGAGGGTTAATGAGACTCCTATTCCACATATGGTAACATGGAGTTTCTGGAAATCTTGGATGAAGTGAATGAGACATGACATAGCTGCCAGCAAGTTTGCAGATGAGCCAAAAATAGCAAACACCATTTCTACTGTACTGTTTTAACCACCAGACCCACGCAAAAATTCATAGATATTTAAATAATTAAAACTACAGACTAAAATATGGTCTAGAAGGACATTTTTGACTCCAAGTCGGCCTGTGTGTGAACCTGAAAAAAAATCTCCCTGATGGTCTCAGTGGTCTCATTTCCCCATCTGAGGTGAATTGATTTTTAAGATTTCTTCTCAATCTGCTATTTTAATTCTCTGTAGACCTTACTCTGGAAAGGGGGCCTTGCCTGAAAATAAGAATCACTTAAAATATTTATGGAAATAGTGAGGCAGGGTGGTGCTGTGGGTTTCTTCATGCTTCTCCTTAGCAATATTGACTGAATTCTGCCTCTTGTCCACTAGCCCTCAAAACTAGCTCTTATTCCTTTAAAATTGCTATTTCCTTAACTCCTTTCCAACAAAGTGAGTTACAAGTAAAGCCAGTTATGTTACTCCTCACTGTAATCCATCTTGGCTGAGCTATTCATTCACCGCCACCAAGGGCCCTGAGTCAGGTCAGTTGTCCAGAGACAACCCAGAAACTAACCCATCTCCATAAAACCTGGGATTGCAAGCCATGTGGCAGAACAGTTCTTCTGGGTTCCCTTACCCTTCTGCTCTCTGCCTGGGCACCCCTTCCCATAATGTCTCTTGCTTTGTCAGGAAAAAAATTAAGTCAGTTATATTATTCTCTATATCACTACATGATTAACTTCATTCTTTTATCTTTTCTCCAGGAATGAAGATCATAGGTAAATAAAAGCAGAGTGGTAAAGAAGGCAGGTTCTAGAAACATACTAACTAGGAATGAAACACAGCTTTGGAATTTATTTGGTGTGTGACTTTGGACATAATAGATATCCTGGATCTTCCTCCTCCATTTTTTTTTTTTTTAATCTTTCATTTTTCTTCCTTTTTGGTAGATACCTACCTGGACTCCATTCCAAGCCAACCTTTGTATCACTGACTGGAAACCTACAATTTGCTTTTGCCAGACTCCATTGCCATTAATCTTCTCATTTAAATTCCTTTAAGGAGATATATTTGCACGAGGTTTTGGAGGCAGAAAATAAATAGAAATTAATATAGCTCCTCCTCCAGAAACAGACAGATGCATGAGCTTTGGTCATAGACAGATTTGAGGTTTTGCCATGGCTTTAGTGAGTTCCCTTGACAATTACCATCTTGGTGTTATAGGTAGCTGATATCATTGGCAGTGGTTTCCAGCAATGTGTTTAATATCCTAGTTTTTAAAAAGAAAATGGTGGTTTCACTTAATTTTGCTTCTTCATATTTTCAATGGTTTTGTAAGCACCTAAATCCCTGAATTCAATGCCTTCCAACTTGAGTGCTTTCTGTTGTCCTGACTAGTCCCTGGCTTATATATATATATATATTTTCTTCTCCTGCTTATTGAATTTTACCTCAGACTACTGAGTAAGGAAGGGAGGAAATTTAATATTTAATATTTAATTCTTATAAAAAATAAAAACTTCTTGAGTGACTATTACTATTATGCCCAATTTACAAGAGCAAAGTCTTAGACGTAAAAGTGGTGGAGCAAAGCTTTGAACTCAGGGCATTTGCTATGGTATCACACTGAACATCTACTCTTTCTCTGGTATTGAACTAGGCACTTGAAATTGTCTTGAAATCTCATAAGGATACCATCCTGTATGTATATTTATTCCATTTATTAAATGAGATAGTTGAGCTTTAGAGGAATTAAGGAATTTTTACAAGTTGATACAGCAGCTTAGTGGCATAGCTCAAATCCTCACCCAGCTCTGTCTGCCACTAAAATCCCAGGACTGTACATTTTACCAAACTAGGGAATGTTTTCAAAGATCATCACATGCTTTGCTCTCAAATTTGGATAAAACATATAAAGAAAAGTTACAGATAACTGCCCATGAGAAAAACCAGAGCAATAGGTTTAAATCTGCATATGCTTTTATTAGAACAGACACATTTTACTACAAGGGAGGTCTTCTTGTCATATGTTAATACTATCTCCGTTACGGCATATCATTTTCATTAAGCAATAACTGTTTCCAGGGTGTGAGCCCGTTTAGCTTATAATAGGACACAGTGTGAATACCATGCCCCCAATTCCAAAGCTCAGCAAAACAAAACAGCTGCCGAACACGAGGCATTTTTATAGGATGAATGAACAGCTTAGATTGTTAGAGACAGGCCGATTTTATGAAGCCACACTGCAAAGAGCAAGTTGGACCCTACTTATTCTTCTTTCTTTCATTAGGGAAAGAAAGAAAGAAAGAAAAAGTATAAAAAGCATAGGATGTAGACAGTAGGATCTCTTAGAATATCTCTGGTTATGAATGTTTCTTTAGAAGAGATCTGGTTCTTCATTCAATAGTCATGTAAGAGGGAGAGTTTAGCCAAGTGGAGGGACAAGATGCTTGAAATAGACACTGTAATTTCCACTAGGGTGTGGAAGAAGTTTATTAGGCGAAGGATAAATACAGATAGAAGTTCTTCATTGACTGTAATCACCATTTGCATGGGACAGGAGGATATGATTCAGGAATGAGCTGTCCATTTTCTCCACTGTTCCATCCCCTCCCAAATAATGCCCAGATTTTCACATTCTAGCCTCTAGAATATGCCAACTGTGAACCTGTGTGTAAGAAAATGATTTTTCTCCTTTTTAAAAGTACCAATACATCGTTGATTCCTACTGCAGCCCTAATCAAATGCAGCAAGCTTTTAGACCGTCTCGTGTGATGTTTACTTCTGCCATAATCAAGTTTTCAGCATGACAATTATTTCATCGGTAGGGATAAAAGCATTTCAGTATATAAGAAAGCATTTTTTCTCTATATAATAATCCTGTTGTTGAATGTGGTCAGTCTTTGAGGGTTTTTATGTAATGGAAAACTGGAGTCATTAAGAATATGAAGTGTAGTTTAGTATCCGGATATGTAGAAAGAATCCTAGACTGAGAATCATAAGACCTAAATCCTGACCTTGACTGTTCCACTAATTAAGAGTGTAACCTCAGATAATTTGTTTAAACTTTCAGTCCTCAGAATCTTCTTTTATAAAAGATAAAGCCTTTCAAGTCCTAAAAGTGTATTATTTTATTTCATCACAAAGTGAGGGAAAAAATAAAAGACACAGTAAAAAAAAAATTCAGTGTTAGACAAATCAGAAAGTTCTTTTAACAAGTCAGAGTTTTATGTAAATCACCACTACAATTTCTTTTTTTTATTCATGTCAGATCAAGGATGGCCAAACAAAGCCCAAAGGTAGAATAGTTTATATAACTGAGTAAATAAGAGTAATAATACCTAAGCTTAATTATAAGAACAGTTTGGTAAAATTGGATGAGTCTGGGGCTTTGTAGGTTGATGTCTTTTATTGTTTATAACAAGAAACAGGATCCATCATGCATTGCTCCTGCATTTACTGATAGGAACTGAGAACTAGAATCTTTGTTTTTACAAAGGATTAGCCATTATAATCATGAGATAAAATTTAACAGAATAGAGCAAAGTCATATGCAGAGGTTTTCTCACTGAAACAGACTATAAATTAGGGCAGATTTTTGGGGTCCTGGAATTACATTAAATTTTTAAAAATTGGTAAAGTCATTCAGATGAATTGTATTTATAAGAGACAATGGTTTGGTAAAATCAACTATATAATGGACTTGAGAAGATACATCTCAAGTAAAGATACATCTACACAAAGGTGAATAGTAGCTTGTCTGCTCCTGAACTGTTTCTGCCACTTCTAACAGGCATAGTGAGTTTGAGTTCAAATATCTGAAAGAATAGATGGCAATTAAGGCAAACACCATATGTCTATGCTTTTTGTAGACTGTCCTTTTTGAATTTGTCAAATAGCTTGGAACAATTAGGTGGTGTGTAAAGCTAAAATGCCTTCTCATGCTTTGGCATTAAGGATCTTCCATGGTTCCCAATTGGTAGTAATCACAGGGTGTGTTTGCACAGTTTAGACTTGGGTAGAATACTTTCTTCAGAGGGAAACTTTGAGTGGTTTCCCAGGTTTGATTTTTTTTTTTAATCACTAAAATATGTTTTTTTACTTGATGCAAATTAACTTGTGTCATTGTGCTACAATTAAATGTGTACAGCTTGGCAATTATTTTCCTTCTCTTTGAAAAACATTTCTGTTTGTTTATTCTTTCTCTGTGGCTCAGAGGAAATCCAATCCATGTTGGAACAAGGCTTTTTAAGACATGGAGATAATTTGGTGGTGAGATGGATTCCACATTATTCCCATGACCTTTCCCACTTCCACCTCCTTTCTTGTACATTCATTTCATCACAGAGGTGGAAATTAAAACAATACAGTTATGTGTTGGAGATCTAAAAAAGAACCTGTCTAAGTATTCTTGTGAATTTAAATTGGTGACATGAACATGTGCTGATGAAGCGATGCTCGAAATTACCAGCATCACACAATTATACAAAAATACTATAATCCTTGTGAAGGAGTAAATCACAATCTTTTTTTAGGAACGTATTTTTAAATAATTTGAGATAAACTCAACATGAAATCTGAAAAAGGCAATGGCATCCAACTCCAGTACTCTCGGCTGGAAAATCCCATGGACGGAGGAGCCTGGTAGGATACAGTCCATGGGGTCTCTAAGAGCCGGACAGGGCTGAGCGACTTCACTTTCACTTTTCACTTTCATGCATTGGAGAAGGAAATGGCAACCCACTCCAGTGTTCTTGCCTGGAGAATCCCAGGGACTGGGGAGCCTGTTGGGCTGCCATCTGTGGGGTCGCACAGAGTCGGACACAACTGAAGCGACTTAGCAGCAGCAGCAGCAGCATGAAATCTAGAAAGAAATGTTATTGGAGTGACTCAAAGAGCTCTATAACTTTACTTGCATTTGTCTTGTTTTATGATAAGAATAGCTTTGCTTACAACCAAAATATGCCTGAAGGCTAACTTCAGGAAGCAGTAATTGAGATAGAGTATGGTGTGTTCTTAGTCTCTGCCGTTTTATGCAGAAACAGAGTGGACCGTGGGAGAGAGACTCTCCTAATAGACTCTTAGGTTGGTAGATTAGCCATCATATTTATTTGAGGTTTTTTTCATGTTCTATCCTTTAATTTTAATCAATATGATGAACTTACTATCTACAACATCTGAATTCCTTGTGAATATATAACCACAGGCTGCCATCTTTCTAGTTGAGGTCAACTGAGGAAGGGGGAACAATCTGTAGGTGATCTTTGGAGAGGCAGTAACCTCTCTGATAGTTTGTAAAATTTGAAATACGTGAGCGTGTTTTGGAATGACAGCTCAGGGTTTTTTCCAGTCCTCCAAAATGTAACTTAGAAAGGACTACTTAGGTAGAGTTTAACCTCCTGGTTCAAGATTCCCAAATTTTGTATGTTGAGTTATTTCTTTGTTCCTCATCCCACAAGTCCTTTGGAGTATATTCTGGTAGAAGTACCTGCTGATTGAGAAATGCAATTGGGAAAGCGAAGGTCAGCATAGAGTGAAGACAGGTACACTGCTTTCTGCCCTTATCTGTGGCTTTTTCCTTCTCCTTCCTTATAGGAAACTCCCTAGGACCCAGAAGAAGTAAAGAAAGTCTGTGGTTTCTATAAAAGAACTCATTAACTTTTACACTTGTCCACCAAAGCAGACTTTTAAGAGCCCCCGGCCAAGGGAGAAAGGCAGTGTCAGAGGGGGTCACACTCTCCTAGGCTATCAAAACATCTAGGGCTCCCGACCTCATCAGTCCAGCTAGAACTACAAAGGCATCCTTGAGATAATATGGGTTCAAATCTCACTCTTTCCTAGTAACTTTCACTTTGTTTTCCTGGAGAATAGTTTTCTATATGTACCAAAGATTCTGACAGAGAATCAAGCCTTATATCATTTGATTTAGATGATTATCTGGGTCTGCTCCAAGTATCGGACTGATGCTGTATCTGTACATAATTTAAGATGTGTCAAAGGAACAAGGACACATCACAGTTGGTTCTTCAGGGGCACTTTGCCAACAGGCTTGGATCCAGAAAACCAGCCACTGTGCTGATCTTTCTAAACATCTTGCTTTTGTTACAGTGTCTTTATGTACCATTTTCCCAAATACAAATGCTCTTCAGGGTCCATTCCTGCCACTAAACAATACATCTCAAATTTTATCTATGCACCTTCTGGGTGATAGTTTTATCATTGAAAAATAGCATAACACAAGTAGCAGAGTAATTCTTTCCAATCTGTTTTTCAGCAATCCCTTCTATATCCTTCAGATGAAATCTTACCTGGAGGTTCAATAAGATGAATTAAATATTTTTTTTAAGTAGCGCTTTTTTTTTTTAAGGATACAGTGTTATTGTTGTTTGGGTCAGCTAGGTTGTGTCCAACTCTCTGCAACCCCATGGACTGCAGCATGCCAGGCATCCCTGTCTTCACAATCTCCCAGAGCTTGCTCAAACTCATGTACATCGAATCAGTGATGCCATCCAACCATCCCATCCTCTGTTCCCCCCTTCTCCTCTGGCCCTCAATCTTTCCCTACATCAGGGTCTTTTCCAATGAGTTGACTGTTCACATCATGTGGCCAAAGTATTGGAGCTTCAGCTTCAGCATCAGTCCTTCAGTGAATATTCAGGGTTGATTTCCTTTAGGACTGACTGGTTTGATCTCCTTGCAGTCCAGGGAACTCTCAGGAGTCTTTTCCAGCACCACAGTTTGAAAGCATCAGTTCTTTGACACTCAACATTTTAGGATACAGTAGCTCTCTAGTTCAGTGGTAAAGAATCCACCTGATAATGCAGAATATACAAGAGACCCCGATTTGATCTCTGGATTTAGAAGACCCCCTGGAGGAGGAAATGGCATCCCACTCCAGTATTCTTGCCTGAAAAATCCCATGGACAGAGGAGCCTGGTGGGCTACAGTCCATGGTGTTGCAAGAGTCGGAGATGACTGAATGAATGAGCATGAGCACAAGCTCCCTAGTTGGTAGAAGTGGGGAGCAAAACTAGGGCTCAGGGGAACCTAGTTAGAAAAAAAGATGGACATGTATGCTCTGCTATATTTAAAATGGGTAACCAACAAGGACCTACTCTATAGCACAGGGAATTCTGCTCAATGTTATGTGGCAGCTTGGATGGGAGGTGGGTTTGGGAGGGAATAGATACATGTATACGTATGACTGAATCCCTTCACTGTTCTCCTGAAACTAACACAACATTGTTTATTAATTTGCTATACCCCAATACAAAATAAAAAGTTTAATTTTAAAAAGTGGTTCTTTGTTAGAGAAATTAAAAATATTCAGTGTATGCGTATTGGCTAAAATATTTAGATGATACTTCCCACACTTACATGAACAGTAAGAATTCAGGGAGTGTTTTTAGTTTATTGCCTACACCCAAAAGATGTCTTAATCTAAATCCCCAGAGATTCTTGTGTCCAGCCCTAGATTCTAGAGGATTCTGGTTATTTGATTCAGCTGTAATGGTGACAGAATCCTGGCTTGGAAATATTGTGTCTACTTCTAGAACATTGCTGTCTGCCTTAAGTGAATTTTTCTTGCAATTTATGAAAATAGTATCTAAAAGGTCAGTGAGCTAAGACATCCTTGAGCCAATGTAACAGGTTGTATGAACTATTTTTGTTTTTGCTTTCCAAGCATTGTTCAGTACGTGCTTTGTTTGCATGTGTGGCAGAATATAGCCTGAGACCTCACTTCATTCAAACTGGTAGCAAGGCTATAGTTGGAGCAACTCAATCTGGCTCACCCCAAAGTTCATTGTTAGTCACTGGTAAAGACCAAATAGTGAATCATAACCAACATGTTTGATGTTCATTTTCCATTGTCTCTTACTACTAGAAATTTCTTTAAGTTTAAAGAATAACAACATGGTGGGCACAATATTTATGTGACTTCAAATTGACAGTATTTAACTTTGACCCTAACTTAACCATTTACATCTGTGATTTTCCTGAAATAACTTGTTTTGGTGTCAAGAGAACTTCCAGAATCAGCTGACAGCTACTTCTTGAAAAAGACTTTTTCTTAGTTTTATTATAATGGATATATATCACTGTATAATTTTAAGGTATACAACATATGGTTTGCTTAACATGTATCATGAAATGATTAGCACAGTATGCTCAGTTAACATCTATCATCTCATATAGCTACTGTAAAAAGGAAAAAAAAAGAAAAGAAAAAACAAAAAAACAGTTTCTCCTTATGATGAGAACCCTTAGGATTTACTCTCTTAACTTTCCTACATATCACACAGCAGTGCTCATTGGAAGTTTGTACATTTTGATCACCACCTACCTCCTATTTCTCCTTCCTCCTAACCTCTACCTCTGGTAACAAGTCTGATCTCTTTTTTGCATGAGTTTCTTTTATTTCTTTTAGATTCCACATGTGAGATTAAATGTATTTGTCTTTCTATGATGCCTACTCTAACATATACTCTAGAATATAAGAGACTGTCCTTTATAATAACTTTAATATTGGTGCGATAAGACATTTACACAGAAAAATTATAAAATATGAGGAGGTATATAGTGAATGAAAAAATAAATAAAATAAATTCAAAATGATTCAAAGAGAAATAAATCTGTAACTATGGTGACACAATAAGATATGAATATTAGAGCAGGTGCATCATAAGTTTGAAATTTAGATAAGGCTTCATACAGGCAGGAAATCAGTCTAACCAGCCTTCAGGAACAAAGATGAGTTAGGTTGAATTTATGAAATACATGTAACACAGGCTAAAGAGCTCAGATTTTAAAATATTTTGGGGGTGTGGTTTTCTCTCCACTAAATCCCTTTAATTCTGAATGGGTTGCAACCTAAAACTTGTTGAAAGGGTAGCAACCTAGCTCCAGTAGGGTGTTACCAGAAAGATATTATGCTTCTAAGAGATTTACTAGATGGAAAGTTGAACCTTCACATCTATAGGACCTGGCAGGAAGTAAGACTTCCTCTCCCCCTTTTTAGGCACCTGCTAGGTAATGACTTTTGATCACTTTCCCAGGAAAAAAGCGCCAGTGCGATCTTGAAATTAACCTGGCCAGTATTTTCCCAGGATGGGAAATTAACATTGATGTTAGTGAAGGGTCAGAGGGTAGCATCCAAAAGCACCCTCCTGAAGACTTTGATATTTTAAGTGTTTGGGAAGCTCATCTATCTCACCTCCCTGTAATCTATCTCCTTCTTCCCCTTCTCTCTAGGCTCTGTTTTCCTATCTCATTAATCAGAAGTCTGATTCTACCCTAAGTAGATAGTCCAGAGTTGTAAATTCCTCAATACTGCAATCAAACTTGCAAAGAAAATGTGACTTCTTATTTTCTCTGTAACTACTTTGATCTCCTTCATGAGGTCCCAATAAGGTGACTTGAAGAAATAAATTTATTCCAGGTACATTTATCCCGACCAGGTAGTCTTACTCTGATTTAAAAGCATAAACTCTTTTTTCTGCTAGGGTGACAGGTTCTACTCACTGTTATCAGAGTTCTGTAGCATCCTCTCGCTCTTCCCAAGAAGGTAATTGAGATTATGTTGTTGTTTATTGTCCTTTAGTCACTAAGTCATGTCTGATGCTTCTGTAGCCTCATGAACTGTAGCTCCTCTGTCCATGGGATCTTCCAGGCAAGAACACTGGAGTGGATTGCCATTTCCTTTCCCAGAGGATTAAACCTAGGGATTAATCCTGCATGCCTCCTGCATTGGCTGGTGGGTTCTTTACCACTGAACCACCAGGGAAATCCAGTTGAGATTACTGGAAGAGGCACCACAGGAACTAACACAGGTGTGGTGGTTGGAACCTTTGGGAAGCATATGCTGTAACAAAGTAGGAGTTCAAGGGATTTACTGCAAGGCAAAACCTGTGAAAACTGAAATGGGGAGGAAGCAAGACTGAATGGGGAAAGACTTCAGTCCACAGGTGTGGTACCAGGGGAAAGAAAAATGGAAAGAAGCAGAACTGGGCAGGAGGACCACGAAGCAACTATGAGAAAGGCTTTGCCAATCCAACAGCAATTGGCAGAGAAGAGACAGACTCTTAGAGGAGTCTTGTGTTCAGCACAAATAACCAGACCTTAGTACCCCTGCTCTATTCAATCACTGCAGAGGGTTACACAGAAAGAGCGTACTCTTGTCTCAAACTAAGCGACCTTGAAGGCAGTAAGGAGGCTGTCAGCCAACTGCACTATTTTTACCTAAATGGAGAATTCTATCTTGAGCAGAGGTCTGGGAAGTGTACTCCACTGCTACCACAGGTTCTTTGGATTTTTAGGTTTTTTTTGATCTCTGTCTCAGCTGTCTTCTCTCTTGACAGGTGACACCACCAAGGGGCAACTGGTGCCATTCTTAGGGAGCCTGTCACTTTCCCTTCATGAGGCTGGCATAGCTTGAGATCTTTTCTTCTCTGTCTTGCTCAGGGCTTTGACTGATCCTCCCTGGAAACTTGGCCACACCTTGGCTTTCAGAATGCTGTGACACCCTCTGGCAAGATCCCCAGAGAGCTCTTAAATAACTTTCACGTGCTTTGTGGGGGTCTGCAGGAATCCCTGAACACATTATAAATTATATATTATAAAAAGTGACAGCAGCAGAGTTGCCATTTAAAATATAGCATGCCATGTCACATTTGAATTTGAACATATATTTTTAGTTCAAGCCTGTACCAAATATTGCATGAAACATTTATACAAAACACACCCACCCACACTCAGACACACATACACACACACCCACATACACACACACACACACACACACACACACACAAAACTCAAAATAACTCACAAAAAACAAATTCACTTGCTGATTCAAAATTCAAATGTAACTGGGTGCTATATATATATATATAGTTTGGGTTGGTTTTTTTTTGCTAAATCTGGCAACCCTGGAGAGGAGCTCAGTATAACCAGACTCAGATTCTCTCTTTATTTAATTACAGTAAAGCAACCTATTCGGCGAAACTGCTTCTGGGTTGCTGAGAGGGTGGCTTGCCAGGAGATAGTCTCCCAATTTCCAAAAATTAATAGAGCAAAAGCTTTTCCACTGCTGACCTGACCCTCAGCCTACCTAGCCTCTGATTTGGGGCTACACAAGGGAGCCTGAGACATGCTTCTAATCACTTGTTACCTTTCAGTCTCTCCCCTTCTACCAAACACCATTAATGAGATCAGAAAGGGTGGGCCCTGGGCCCTTCCTTCCCTGTTTGTCATGATCTATTTACTGGCACTCTGATGAGTGAGTGAGCCTGTCTGCCTTTTGTTAAGTTCAAAAGAAATCTGGAGAAGTGTTAGGAAATCCCTTCTTGCTCATCAAGTCCAGTAATTATCACTTTTGCTGTCTTAAAGAGATCAAGAGTAGCAGCCCTCATTCACAGATTTATTGTTCTGTATAAAGTGCGTGTTATGTGCTGGGCACTTTTTTGTTGCTGAGGAAAGAGCAGGAGACAAAAATGAAGTCATTCTTCTTGTGTAGCTGTGAGTCTAGAGAACTGAGAACTCAAAGCTGATGAAGGAACCAGGCAGTGTTTGCACTCTTCTTCTCTAATGTTATTAGCCCCCTGATTACACTTTAGTGGTAGAAGACTACAAAACACAAAGTTGTGATGCAGGACTGGGGCCAGGAGCATGAAAAAATAGAGATTTGATATCTGAAAAAATAAATGGTTGTTTTAAAGCAATAGCCTCCCTATTTGGGTGCCATCGAATCATTTGTGTGCAAATGGCAAAACCAAGATATGGTTAGAAGGAGGATTTATTTACTTTTTTTAAAAAGCAATAATAGAAAGGAATCACAAATATTTGAGAATGTCAGAGAAGACAGAAAGCGTGTATAATCCTGGATGGGAATAAATCTTTGATGATTGTTGCTCAGTCGTGTCTGACTCCTTGTGACCCAATGGACTGAAGCATGGAAGGTTTCCCTGTCTCTCTCTATTTCCTGGAATTTACTCAAACTCATTTCCATTGAGTCAATGATACTGTCTAACCATTTCATCCTCTGTCACCCTGCTCTTCTCTTGCCCTCAATCTTTCCCAGCATCAGGATCTTTTTCAATGAGTCAGCTCTTTGCATCAGGTGGCCAAAGTATTGGAGCTTCAGCTTCAGCATCAGATAATTGTATGAGACACAACTCGATTTCACCAGAACCATAAATAACCTGGCAGAATTTTTAGTGTGTCGTACTTGGCTTTGATTCAATTATCCACTGATTTATGCAACAACTCTTTGTTGATTACCTACTACATGCTAAGGACCATGAAAGGTTCTGGTGCCATAACCATGTGTGAAGCAATGCTCTCTGCCCTCAAAAGAGCTCAGGTAGTGAGTAAAAGTGCCTGTAAACATTATAAAAATAATGAAAAATGTTACAGTGGTGTGGAAAAAGGTCCTTTAGTCACCCTGTTTGCTTAAGTGAGTTCAGAGCAGTCTTCATAGAGATGGGGATGCGTCAGTTCCAATGTGAGCTCCAAGCAATTTTTTAGCTGATGAATCCAGGAATGAAAGGTGTTCTGAATAGGATTAGCCTTTCCATACACATAGAGATCTGTAAGTAGTCCTGTAATTGCAAAGGGGGTATGATGACAGTTTTGTGTTGAAAGAGAAAATGAGCCACATAAAGAGTTCAGAATTTGTCAGTTGTGAAGAGCCAAACACAACTTTTGAGCAGGGAGGTAATATAGAATCATCTATAAAAATATGTCTTCTTTTTTTAAGAAAACTTTTACTCAGTTCTTTTAGTAACTTTTAAAAATAGCTGCTGCTAAGTCGCTTCAGTCGTGTCCGACTCTGAGCAACCCCATAGATGGCAGCCCACCAGGCTCCCCCATCCCTGGGATTCTCCAGGCAAGAACATTGGAGTGGGTTGCCATTTCCTTCTCCATTAAAAATAGTTAATCTTTGCTATTTCCCATCAGTGAGTATTTTTCAGGTTGTAATCCATTTTCCAGAGAAACACATTATCTGCATTCTTAGGAATCGGGGGAAAAGGAGGAAATACAGAAAAGCATATTGCTGGATCAAAACTTTTTTTTTTTGAAGTGAGGCATCTTCTGTTCTCTATGTCATAGTTATGGAGAAATGTCAGCCTGAACTCTTTCGTGAGAGGCCGCAGTGTGGTGCAATCGCTTTGGAGCCAGACGAAAACATCTGTTCCACATGAAACCCATGCAGGTCACTGATCATCCTTAAGCATCAGTTTCCTCATCTGCAAAATGTGACTAGTAACCCTTTCTTCTCACACTTAGTGAAAATGAGCCACATAAAGAGTTCAGAACTTTTATTGTCAGTCACAAAGAGCCAAACACAACTTTTGAGCAGGGAGGTGATATAGAATCATCTATAAAAATATTTTTTTTAAGAAAACTTTTACTCAGTTCTTTCAGTAACTTTCTTAAAAAGCTAATCTTTGCTATTTCCCATCAGTGAGTGTTTTACAGGTTTAATGAGACTGTATATATAAAATGGAGATATAAATTAGGCAAGCATATTATATTGGTCCCCCTCTGGATCAGACTGTAAAGAATCTGCCTGCAATGCAGGAGACCTGGGTTTGATCTCTGGGTCAGGAAGATCCCCCAGAAAAGGGAATGGCCACTCACACCAGTTCTCTTGCCTGGAGAATTCCATGGACAGAGGAGCCTGGCGGGCTACATACGGTCCGTGGTGTTGCAGAGTCAGACACGACTGAGCAGCTGACACTCACTCACTTTTTCTGAACCTAAATAGAAGTGTATGTGTACACGTACTGGAGCAGAAGATAGATTCCAGTCAGCAGACCTGAAGATAGGGCCACGAGCGATGCAGTTTCTCTTTTTTTATGAATGATTTTTATTCCATCTTCTCCATGGCCTTTAGAAAAAAGTTACTTTGCCATCAGTGACAGTTCTTTAGCTTACAGTTCTTTTCCCAAAGAAATGCATTATGAGCATTCTTAGAGGTCAGGAAAAAGAAAACATAAGGGAAAACATATGTGTGTGTGTGTATATGTGTATGTGTATATATAAACATGTATGTATTATATAATCTATGTAAGTATAAAAATATATGTACATATGTGAGTTTTCAGTTTTCTTTTCTTTTTCTTTTTGGTACTATTGGGAGTGAGTACCAGCTAGGGGAAACGAAGGAACAGGGTAAAAATATTGTTTTTCCTCCTACCCTGTCCATGAATTCCCTATATGTTTTGACTTACCTCTTAGCTTTCTTGGGGTTAACTGTGCTTAAACCATGAAGTCAGAGAATGATGTCAACCCCAGCCCCCGCACAGGAACCCCCTCACACACGCTTACACCATCCCTCTGCTCTCATGTGTCCCAGGAACCCAGAGGAGTCTTTGTTCTTCTGGGTGGGTGGGCTTCTTGGAGGTCATTAAGCCTGATGACCTTTGCCTCTAGCAGGCAGTATACACTGCCTGGCTATTGGGCCAGGATACTTGCTCCGTCACTTGTCTGCAGAGACAGTCCCGGTCCTGTGAACCTGGAGTACAAGGCTGCTCCCTGCATTACTTGAAAAGGAAGAAATGCTGAAAACCACTTGCGCACAACGCAGTTCAGTCCTGAGAGTCTGGTTCTGCCAAGGAAACACTTCACACAAATGTTTACTGGACATTTTAATATTCCTATTCAGAATGTGACATGTGAGCCACATTCAGGATTTTCTTGACTGCTTCTGGATGTCATCAGTTGAGTCATCTTTATGCAGATAGTATCATGAATATTCCTGTATGTAATTTCCAATTAGGAGCTAGTTAGAAACTATAAATCAAAAGTCAGTCCATTATCTAGGGCAGCTGTGATGTGGTAGAAATAACACTAAAATTGCATTTTTTGAAAGCTGGGTTTGAGTCCTAAATCTTCTCAATAATATAGTTAAGGGAACTTAAGTAAGTTATTGAATCACTTTGTTTCCTTCCCTATTAGAAAGCCTGGTAATACTCCCATCCCAGGACAGTGAGAGTATACATGGGGAAGTATATTTTGTAATATGTCATAGGTGATGCATTCTGTATTGTATGTATTGTACCTTACCGAGATATTATGCCATCTATCCTCTATTTTCAAACTCACTACAACCTCCAAATAACAGTCATTGTTTCTTGTCTTTTGTTAGAAGCATTATAACACTTAGATCACAGTGAAGACTCAGTGCAAGAATATGTATGAAACAGCTTTGTGAATTATAAAATATGACATATATTATGAGTTTTACATATCACTTTGATATTTTAAAGCATAATAGTGTATTTTTTTATACTCACATTATATAATATATGCAAGGTATTATTATGTACTGTGTTATATAATAATATATATTAACAGATAATGTGGGTTTTTTTGACTTTAAGCAAATGTGTTTCTGGATTCTCTCGCCTATCACCCTAGTATACTATTTATAATTACCCTTTTAAAAATTCTTAAAATCTTTTTTAAAATTTAATTCCATTATGATGAAAATAATGTTTTATGCTATTTTAACCTCTTAAATATTGTGAGATTTGCTATATATGAACCCAGAATAGGGTTCATTCTGAATATATGTAATTAATTATATATTACATTAATATATAACATCCATATACAACATTATATATTATATACCAGGTTGCATTATTTATGCATAATTTCTTCTTTTTCTTATTATTGTAAGTGAAGTACAATCTGATCATTGGATAAGGCAAAAATAATTTTACAGTAGCTTTTACCTTTTTAATGATCATATTGTTGATGAGAGAAAAATCTAGAGGGTTAGTATAACCAAATATGTGTTAATACTTCTGGAAGCTGTATGAAGGGAATAATCTTACTCATGGTGGCAGAATTGAGTGAGCAGAGAGATTTGTGGAATTATTTTGTTGGTTCTTGTCAAAACTGCTCCAAAAAGTAATGCTATAAAAAATAAAACATACCCTTAAGTATTAATAATTCCTATCTCTCATTGTCATGAAGATGGGTTTAAATAAATTAGTTCTACAGTTTCTTTTTTTTTTTATTGTTTTTGCCATACAATGACATGATATCACCATGGGTTTACATATGCTTCCCCTCCAGAACCCCCCTCCCTCCTCCCCCCCCCCCGGG
>ML661883.1:16193905-16238455 GCA_007570785.1 Antilocapra americana | reverse complement strand
TTCCATGTCCTGGCTATTGTAAACAATGCAGCGATGAACATTGGGGTGCACGTGGCTCTTTCAATTCTGGTTTCCTCGGTGTATATGCCCAGCAGTGGGATTGCCGGGTCATATGGCAGGTCTATTTGCAGCTTTTTAAGGAACCTCCACACTGTTTTCCATAGTGGCTGTACTAGTTTGCATTCCCACCAACAGTGTAAGAGGGTTCCCTTTTCTCCACATCCTCTCCAGCATTTATTGCTTGTAGACTTTTGGATGGCAGCCATTCTGACTGGTGTAAAGTGGTACCTCATTGTAGTTTTGATTTGCATTTCTCTGATAATGAGTGATGTTGAACATCTTTTCATGTGTTTGTTAGCCATTTTTATATCTTCTTTGGAGAAATGTCTGTTAAGTTCTTTGGCCCCCTTTTTGATTGGGTTGTTTATTTTTCTGGAATGGGCTTTCAGTTTCCTAGCTGGTAGAATTCATTACAAAGTAGCTTTTTAAATAAAATCAAGTATTTTGTTGAAGGAAGGAGATCCTACTCCAGTTCTTCCACTTACTATATGACCTTGAGGAAAAAAACTCATTCTCCTTGGAGAATAGTTCCAAATTCATGGGACTGTGGTAGCATTCAGATACAACCATGTGCATCAAAGACCTAAAATAGTGTTTGCCATAGAGCAGATGCCCAATGTGCTCATGTTTCTCTCTTGAATCAGGAAATCCCCTGTGTTCATTTGCCATGGCTTCATTTAAATAGAGCAGAGCATCTCTCTTAATCACCTACCAGCACTCTGAAACCTTTGTGATTTGCCAAGAAGTCGTGATATGTCACTTCCCAGAGAATATTTTTATATCAATTTTTTGTGTTATTTTGGACCTATATAAGAGATTTTGTGTCTTTGGGGGAGTTTATTAGGAGATGTTTGGTGTTCATCTAAGATGTGACAAGTTGATTGGGGCAGAAGGCCATGTGCCAGCTGCAGGGAAAGCAAGTCACTCTGTTTCAGGTGAAAGCCTCCCTCTTTTGTTTCCATGAGACTTCAAGGGAAGGCTCTGCAGTGGTATTTATTTAGTTTATGGTAACCTCTCAGATGTACTGCATCTGCTTTGCAGTAAAGGATGTGGGGCTCCCTTCTGGCTACTTGCCGCCTGTCACAGACAACAGGCATGTTTGTCCTCCTCAGCTTTGATCTTTGTCGCCTGGTATCTAAATGAAGCCTTTCTTGTGCCTTCAAAGCTAAGTGACTTGTTTGGCTTCCAGTTACAAAACAGTTCTGCTCCTGATACCACCGGGGTACCCTGAGCCTCACCTCCGTGCTAGCACTGAAGAAGCCATGAGGAAATGTAACTTCTATGTCAAAATCAAGTAGCGTGAACAAGAGAAGGGAACTGGTGCTTCCTGGGGTGGTGTGTGCTTGGAGATTCCATTTACCTGGTGATGAGATCTGGCAGTTGAGTTTTGTGAGAAAGGTAGACAAAAGTGCGCCATTGTTAATAAAAAGAAGATGAATACCAACATGGCTAAGGACATGGATGCTAGATTTAGACAGCCTGGAATGTGAATAATTATCATCTGTGATAAATTCCTCAAGTTACCAACAAAGAAGTAGAAGTAGACATTGGAATCTGGTTTTAGGACTCAGAACCAGAGTGGGAACTGGAGAGGCCATTTCATCTGAACAGTACGTGACACTGATAAAAATGGCATCACTACTGTTAGTAAACAAAAGTTAGTGTTCACTCACTCTATATCTAGTGGTGTGCTGAGCAATTTATTTGTATTTTCCCATCCAGTTCTCTCAAAGAAATGCGTAAGTACCATCATCACCTTTCATGAATAGACATGAAAACCAAGACTGGCAACTTGGGGAATTTATCACAATTGATAATTAGTCACATTCCAGGCTGAGTTTATATGACAAAACAGGATTTTTGAGCAAATTTTATTAGTTGGTTTTACAATTTTTTGTTTCCTCTATTGGAATTCCAGTACATTTAAATCTCCCCTTTCCAAGTTCTTCTTTTCTAAATTCTACAACTTTCTTAGAACTTAGAGTGGAGAAACTAGTAAAACATATCTCAATTTTATTGCTTCTGTTTTATTTCTCCCATTGAATTTTCCACGTGAGAGTTTCCCTTTAACAAAGAAGTGATTCATTTTTCCCACTTCCCCAGATGTTTTGCAATGTCATCTCATTAATGTCTCAGTGATATTAGATACCATATATCTGACTAATAAATATGTGATATTCTGAATTTACTCAAATTTATTTTTAAACACACCTGAGTGACCTATTCTTGTCAATAAATTTGAATTCTTTATACTAAACTCATTTTTTTACATATAGAGATTTAAATAAGGCAAAATCCTTTTATGTTCATTTATATTAATACATTTTAAGTTTAATACAAGTGACAATGGAGGAGATATTAGAAAAATAGAAAGATTAGATAATGGCTGATAATAAAAAAATGGAAAGATACAAGGATAAGAGAAAGAGAAAGAAAGGAAGGAAGAAGTTAACTTTCCTTTTGCTCTCTAAAGCAAACTAGGAGCTCAGGATTTTCATGTTTGTTTACAGTGTGTGAGTATGATATAAATTATGTGTCAACATTCCATATGTCAGTGGTCCTCAAAGTTTTTATTCAGGACTCTGTTACATTCTTAAGCAAAATTAAGGGCACTAAAAATATTTCATTTATATGTATTATGGTTATTGATATTTACTGTATTCAAAAATTTTTAAAGATTTAAAAAATTACTATTTATCAATTTATTTTAAAAATAATAAATCCATTATATGTGAGCAAAAATAACCTACTTTTATCAATAATCAATATATTTTCTGAAATAAATTTTGAAAGTTTTACTGAAAAGAGTGACATTGTTTTACATTTTTGTAAATCTGTTTAATTCCTAGAGTAATAGAAGACAGCTGGGTTCTCATATCTGCTTCTGCTTTCAAACTTGCAATGTGTTGTTTTGGTTAAATTAAAGTACATCAAAAAAAATCTGGTCCTTTACAGATATATAGTTGGAAGAGGAAAACATTTTTTAATAGCCTGTTCAGATAATGGTGGATGTTCTTTGATATTGCATAAAAACTCTACATGTGTTATTTTTTTAGAGATCAATTGCAAAGTGAAACTAATGAATTTTTTGAACTTGATATATTCACGGGATAATGATAATGGAAAAGGCAAATGATGACTTAATAATGCATAAAAATAGTTTTGTCCTTGTATTGTTGTTGTTCAGCCACTAAGTCTCATCCAAATCTGTCCATGTATATCCCAAGGATATATATAGGTACACAGACCACACTTTGAATATCACTATCATATACTCCCATAAATTTTTATAATCTAATCTTGGGACACAAAGAAACTAACATACTGAGGAGAGGCTGTTAGTTAACTTGTCCAATCTTTGTCCAATTAACTGATTCAGGATAGAACCAAATTTGAATGCAGTGTTCTTCTTTTATCTCTCTTAAGGGATATATTCCTTCCAAAAAGTGTGAACATGGGAAAATACAGAGACATAAAGTATAATTTTTACCCAGGGTCCATAATTCTTGAGAGAGAACTTGGGTTTTACAGCTACTGAGTATCCAGTTCTAGAAAGAACATGATAGATCTTTTAGCATTGCTATAAAATCACATTGGATGAGTAGACCTTCCAGCTTATGGGAAACAGATTCCAGGATGAAACTCAGGAAGCAGCAGAAGGACTAAAGTTGGAATATGGGAGAAGAAATTGAGAAAAGTCAAAGAATAAATAATATAGTCTATAACTCGGAGAAGGCAATAGCAACCCACTCTAGACCTCTGGCTAGGAAAATACCATGGACGGAGGATCCTAGTAGGCTGCAGTCCATGGGGTCGCTAAGAGTTGGGCACGATTGAGGGACTTCACTTCCACTTTTCACCTTCATGCACTGGAGAAGGAAATGGCAACTCACTCCAGTGTTCTTGCCTGGAGAATCCCAGGGATGGGGGAGCCTGGTTGGCTGCCGTCTATGGGGTCGCACAGAGTTGGACACGACTGAAGCGACTTAACAGCAGCGGCAGTCTATAACTAAAGCTCCAGAGATCCCGGGGTGTGTGGGGGATTAATTTTTTCAATCATATCAAAGTAAGGCTGCCATTTTCTCCTGCAGGGTCCAGAGGAGATGGCGAGGAGATGACTGAAGAACTATCACTTTCATAACTTTTATTTGCCCTCTTCTTCCCCCACAACGGCCTCATACTAATTTTTCTATTCCAAGCCAATTAAAGAACAGGGATCCTTGTGATAGTCACCAACGCCTTTGTCACTTTGGTGCTATCAAAGATAGCAGAAAAGGTAGAAGCAGAATACAGGAATCAGAGAAATAAAAAATCAAAAAGAGTATTAATGCACTGTGCTTGATACAATTTTGTGATATATACAGACAGCTAAGACATCACCAATTTCTGAGGGACTTCCCAGGTGGTTCAGTGGTTAAGAATCCACCTTCCGATGCAGGGTACAAGGGTTCAATCCACGGCTGGGGAACTAAGATCCCATGTGCTGTGGGGCAACTAAGCTCACGCACAGCTGAGCCCTTGTGATATAGAGGTCATGCACCACAGCTAGAGAATGCATGCTTCAACTAGAGAAGCCTGCTGGCTGCAATGAAGAACTTGCACGCGGCCTTTACACCACAACAAAGATCCCACATGCTGCATCTAAGACCCGACACAGCCAAATAAATAAATATTTTTTAAAAGATGAAGAGAGTTAGCATCTACTGCATACCAACCACATGCATGGCACCCTGTTCCATGCTGGGGATAAAGTAATGAGAAAGTGGAGTAAAACTGAGAGTGTCCCATGTGACTCCCTAACAGCAAAACTGGATTCACTAAGAATACATCAGAAACCTTAGACTATTCTATTAAACCTATATGACACCTACAGATGCTGTATGCTATATGACATATAACATATATGCTATAGGACACCTACCTTTTGACTATTCCTTTCTTTTCAAAAAATTATGCAAGGTAGACAAATACTTTACAGGGAAAATCTAGGTAGGTTTCTATTTTTTTTATATTAGTTTAGCAAACAGCAGAGCTATGTTGTTGTGTTAGGAATAAAGTTATAAGCCTAAAATAACTCCTTAGTGTTCAGCTGGGTTTACAAAATTAGATTTGGTTAAAATTAAACTTTGCTAAACCAACTACAAATAGAAAAAGTTATTAGACATTTTATAAACGGTTTTTTTTTTCTTTTTACTATTGAGTAACTGAACTGACCTGAACTGAGTGGCGATGGTTACACAACAGTGTAAATGTACTTAATGCCACCAAACTGTTAAAATGGTAACATATACATATTTTATCACAACAAAATTTTAAAAGAAATTTAAACATAGGGGAAAAAATAGTGATAAAATCCTACAAGTGTTTTTTTTTTTTATTGTTTTTGCCATACAATGTCATGATATCACCATGGGTTTACATATGCTTCCCCTCCAGAACCCCCCTCCCTCCTCCCTCCCCCCCGGGAAATCTCACTGCACCAGCCCCGAGCATCAATCCTGGGCTGGCGATTGATTAGACATATGATAATTAACTTGTTTCAATGCCCTTCTCCCATATCATCCCACCCCTACCCTCATCCACAAAGTCCACGAGTCTATTCTATACATCTGCGTTCCTTTTGCTGTCTCGTATGTTGGGTTCTCGTTACCGTCTTTCTAAATTCCATATATATGCGTTAATATACTGTATTGTTGTTTTTGCTTCTGGCTTACTTCACTCTGGATAATGGGCTCCAGTTTCGTCCATCTGAGTAGAATTGCTTCAAATGAATTTTTTTTTTAATGCTGAGTAATATTCCATTGTGTATATGTACCACAGCTTTCTTATCCATTCGTCAGTTGATGGGCATCTAGGTTGCTTCCATGTCCTGGCTATTGTAAACAATGCAGCGATGAACATTGGGGTACACGTGGCTCTTTCAATTCTGGTTTCCTTAGTGTATATGCCCAGCAGTGGGATTGCTGGGTCATATGGCAGGTCTATTTGCAGCTTTTTAAGGAACCTCCACACTGTTTTCCATAGTGGCTGTACTAGTTTTCCTTCCCACCAACAGTGTAAGAGGGTTCCCTTTTCTCCACATCCTCTCCAGCGTTTATTGCTTATAGACTTTTGGATGGCAGCCATTCTGACTGGTGTAAAGTGGTACGTCATTGTGGTTTTGATTTGCATTTCTCTGATAATGAGTGATGTTGAACATCTTTTCATGTGTTTGTTAGCCATTTTTATATCTTCTTTGGAGAAATGTCTGTTAAGTTCTTTGGCCCCCTTTTTAATTGGGTTGTTTATTTTTCTAGAATGGAGCTGCAGGAGTTGCTTGTATATTTTTGAGATTAATTGTTTGTCCGTTGCTTCACTGGCTATTATTTTCTCCCATTCTGAAGGCTGTCTTTTCACCTTGCTTCAGAATGGGAGAAAATATAAACGTTTTAATGTAAGGTATTGACACATGGGGTACAGGAGAAAACCATGTATTGATTTGAGATTTCAAAGACTTGCAAGAACTTTATGATATTTTTCTACAATTACTAGAATTCCAAACTGCCATAAGTTTTGTCTATCAAATGTGCTACCATTTATACAGCAACAGTCCTTTTTAAAAAATCACTTTAAAAATGTTATTTCTAGTAACCAGCTAATGCTAGTGATCAAATACGTTAGTATTTAAACTTTCCATCAGTTACAATTGCATTTAACTGTGCTGTATTTTATTCCTATGGTTTTGCACAGTACCTGGGACATAGCAGTTGCATCATATTTGTTAACTATTTTCAATGAATAAATATATAAAAGAGTATTGCCTTTTATTTTTAAGAAGGTAGAGATTTATAAGGGCTTCCAGGGTGGCACTAGTGGTAAAGACCACTTGCCAGTGCAGGAGATGTAGGAGACGCAGGTTCAATCTCTGGGTCAGGAAGATCTCCTAGAGGAGGGCATGGCAACTCCCTCCAATATTCTTGCCTGGAGAATTCCATGGACAGAGGAGCCTGGTAGGCTATGGTCCATAGGGTTGCAAAGAGTCGGACACAACTGAGGTGACTTAACATGCATGCACAGAGACTTATAAATACTGAAAATTATAAATTTAGAAAAATGGAGATTTAAATATTTGTAAATACGTATCCAGATTTTTACTGCCTGAATGCCACCTGTAAAATCAGGGATATCTTGGAGTTGTTAGAGTCAGGAAAGAAACTATGGATCAGATTGAGCCCAGGAGAGGTTCTGTCTATAGAGTCATCAGTAAAAACCCAGAGCTGAGAAAAGAAAGTAAAAAGCCCTGAGAATATTGTTGAATTTAGATGGACGAGGGCCAAGAGAAAACAGAGAAGTGAAGTGACCTCAGGAAAGGAATAGCCTATGAGGCCTATAAGGTAGTGGGTTAGGGAAAATTAATTAATTGAACAGTGCGCAAGATATAAATCTATGCATACTGACCGTGCAGTGTGCTATTCCTTTTATATGGAAGTGTCTGCATTTTCCAAGGAATGAAAGAGCCCCCAGTCACACAAAATCATACCAGACACCACCAATTACTGTGCTTAGTGCTTTCTATGATGGAAGAGAATTTCTAAGAACCAGATACAACCCTCTTCCCACCTGTGGGATTAAGGAAAATAAGAATACAATTTCTACAACCAAATTACTCTTCTCTATCCTCAGTGGTTCCATGGAAACCACTGCTGGAAGGCTGATCAAAATTAGAGACAGCAGCCTATTTATTTAAGCCCAGAATGTCTTATACCATCTTAGACCTACCTCATAGTTCTCTCCTCTAGCAGAATCCATTGAAAACTTAAAAAAAAATTTTTTTAAACCTATTCCTATTTTTTTTCCTCACTTCCCAAGTCAATAATGCCTCAACTTGAAAAACATGTAGTCAAACTTTCTTCACAAAAGGATATCTGGGACTTCCCTGGTGCCAATGCAGGAGACACGAGTTTGGTTCCTGGTCTGGGAAGATCCACATGCCACAGAGCAACTAAGCCTGTGTACCACAACTACTGAGCCTGTGCTCTAGAACCTGTGACTGCTGAGCCCATGTGCCACAGTGCTGAGGCTGGCATACCCTAGAGCCTGTGTTCTGCAACAAGAGAAGCGACTACAATGAGAAGCCTGTGCACCACAACTAGAGAGTAGCCTCTGCTCGCTGCAGCTAGAGAAAGCCCAGGCACAGCAACGAAAACCCAGTGCAATCAAAATAAATAGATAAAGTTTTTTTAAAAGAGACATATATTCTTTAAAGACATCTGGTATATCAATCAATCAATCAACCAATGCATACATGCATTCATAAATGAATGAGTTCTTTTCAAGTTAAGACAACAGGTGAAATAGGTGATGAGTTATTTCAACATCTGTACCCTTTGCCTGGGCATAACAAGACACATTGTAATTTCAAGAGTGATTATCATGGCACAAATAAGGGACTGACAAAGTAGAACAAAATGGTAAGCTTTATGATGGTTTTTGTTGAGGAAGCCATGAAGACAGAGTGCTCTACCTGCTTTGCCACTAACAAGTCATGTGAACTTATTGAAAAGCTAAAACAAGAGTTCTTCACCTTAGGAGGTCTGGGAGAGGATCAAATATTTTAGAGCATTACCTGGCATTTTTTTGAGGGGTAGAAGGTAGGACTTAGTCTCTGTTTTCTAGCCAAAAAGAAGATGTTTGGACATATAAGCAGATAAGCTCAGTCACAGAAAAATTAGGTCATTGTTTAAAGGTACTCAGATGAAGATGAAGCCTAGTGCTGCTCCCTGCTTGGGCTTCAAGTGACCTAGTTGATTCTAACCCTGTCTCTTTATTAGCCCTTTAGTTTACCTTGAACTTTTCAGGTTTGGCAGTAGCCATAGCCTCTGCCGCATGTCACATACTCATGCCACCTAAGCGTCTGCCATGCTATTCAATCATGAAGTAATTTCATGCAACATCATCGATGCTTCTTCTTTTCTGTGGGTTTTAGGCGCAGTATGCACAGGGAGACTGGTTAGAGCTGACTTCAGCAAAGTGGCTTGGCTGGCATTCACACCAGGTAGCCAGGAAGAAGCTACTGTCCTTGTACAGTGCCATGATTTTAACAAACATAAACCACTAAGTTGGGCTTAGAAATGATTTACTTTGAAAGAGCTGTGGTCGCAGTACCCTTACCTCTAAGAACTAGACCTCTGCATTCCACACCCCTGCCAGGAACTCATCTTTTCTCTCTAGGGTCTGACTTGAGGCTGGAGATGCAGGGGAATTTATGGCAGAAGGCAGAATGCCCACGTCAATCTCATCTTTCTCTCTAAATCAAGTTTCTGAATCTATCAAAACACCAGAAAATGTGCACATTTCAAAGTCTGGATCATTTCAGCCCTGAATTAAAGGACTGGCTTTTCTCTTGTGGATTTCAAAACTCACACACACACACACACACACACACACACACATCACTCGTACATATTTTTGGTTAAGCCTTTCAAATGACAGGTCCGTCTCTTTCCCCACTCCAGCACACTCACTTCTTGGCCTTCTATTTGTTTACAAGCCTTGCATTTCAAGCCACTCAATAACTCAGGTCTTTTTCACTTGAAAATGGACTTTCCATTCAGGAAGGAAATCTGTAGGAGCAAAAAGGCTTAGCTGAACCCGTACTAAATAGCCTCATGTCCCGAAGACTCAAGGAACTGGCACTTGGGCAATCCTTTGCATTATTCTCTGAATGCCATGACCTATATGTCAAAGTGAGAGGATGCTTGGGGATGTTTCTTGTCCTTGCAAAGCAATGCTCCCGGGACAAAGAGCTCTTTGACTGGGCAGTCACGACGGCCACGAGGTGGGAGCCATAAACCAGGAGAGCCTGGGCAGTGTGCATGCTGACATTTTTCATTCCTAATATCCCACAAGTATTTCAGCTTCAACAGAGCCTCTGTGCAGATGAAAAGGAACTTTTTTGTTTCTCAATTTTGTTATATTATGTTTGAAAATTCCTAGCAGCCTCCCAATTACCCAAAAAGATAGACTGGCAAAACTATTTTTTTCACCACCTTCGTATCCTCCATTTTACAAGCAAATATAAACACTAATATTGCTGTTGTTTCCTCTAGGTATATGAAATCTATACTTCTTCCTTCCCCAGATAGCCTTATGTTTTTGCCTCTGGAGCTTAGAATTCCTAGCAGCTGTTATTCAGTCTAGTCTGCCCACAGCCTAGCCCAGCCCTCGGGGACATGCCAGTAAGTAGATTGGATCCCAAACATTTAAATTAAAAATAATAATAATAATAAGCATGGCCAACTTTGTAAACATGAGTGACCAATTGTAAGAAAAGAACAAACATTTTGCACAAAGATAGATTGAGATGTATGTGTGGCATTGTGGGGGTGGTGGGCAAAACGCCCCCAGTCATCAGGGGATGTGTGCACGTATTGTCAATAACTTTGAGAAGCAGCTCTGAGGCATTTTTTTTTTGAATGGGAAAGGAGTGCAGGATTATTTTATACTGTCGATAATCTAGGTGCTTGTTTTTGTTACTTGTCTGGCTGTTCCCCCCCCCCCCCCTCAACTAGAGATAGTCTGCAAGAATTGTGTCCTCTTTGCCTCCCCCATCTCCCGCCTCAAGAACATTCAACCTATCCTTTTGGTGGAAAACTCCATTCAGATCCCTCCCTCCCTCCTTTCCTTCCTCCTTCCCTTCTTCCTTCTTTCCCTCCCTTCTTTTTCCCCCACCTTCTTCTCCTCTTCAAACATTTTTTGAATGTGTGCTGTGTGACAGGCACTGGGCTCAATTCAAAGGAACAAAACCATCAAAAGTAAAGACACAGTCTCTTCCCTACTTTATAGGCTGATTAGGAAGAGAAATAAAATAGAGAATTATGTACATAAATGCACCAGTATAACTGCTATGCAAGCAAAGCCTAGGAAGCCATAGCAGCACACACTGAAGACTTAATCTCATTATAGGAGTCTGAGAAGTTTCCCTAAGAAACAGCATTTAAGCTGATGCATGAAGGGAAAGAAAATACAATGAAGCATCACAGAATTTATGACAGAAGTTTCTTTGCAGAAGAATGCAAAAGAAAATGAATAAATTCTACCTGGGAGAAGAAGAAAAGTATATAGCTTCCTGCATGAGTGCATGCTTAGTCATATCCGACTCTTTGTGACCCCATGGACTGTATGTAACCCACCAGGCTTCTCTGTCCAAGGAATTTTCCAGGCCAGAATACTGGAGTGGGTTACCGTTTCCTACTCCAGGGGATCTTCCCAGTCCAGGGATCTAACTCACATCTCCTGCACTGGCAGGTGGATTCTTTACCACTGCAACACCTGGGAAGCCCATGGAGCTTTCTAGAGAAGGTTATAGTTGAGACTCAAATTGATACTGAAATACTGAAACATTTAAAAGCACCTGACTTTTTCTGTAAAGCTAGGAATTACTGAAAGGTGGTGCCTGGAAGCTTATACGGCTAGACAAAGAAACCTGGGAATTTTGACACTATTATAACCACAAAATAATTTCATTTATATAGAATAAACATATTCTTGCCATGCAACCTATGTCAAAACAATAACATGAACAGATAAATAGATTACTAAATTTAATGGGTAAAAAATCTGGAAAAAGTTGTGAATCTTCTCTTAGCAAGGAAATCAGCTCCATATAGATAAAAATTTGCTTATGATTTAGGGGTTGTGAATTTTCTAAAATCTATCTAGTTATGAATTGCTTTAATGGGTTAATAAACCCTGGTAACATAAATGAAAACAATGACCAAGATAAACTGCAAATAAAATAATATTTTTTCTAAATATTTTATATAAAAAATATGTTGCTTGACTTTTGGGAATAAAGAAATCAATTCTCCATATTTTATTTATGTACAAAAACTGTATTTAGGGACTTCTCTGGAAGTCCAGTGGGTAAGACCCTGCAACTCCACTGTAAGGGCAACGGTTTGATCCCTGGTCAGGGAACTAAGATCATATGTGATATGGCCCTAAATAAATAAAGTTAAGTAAGCTTAAATTAAAACTGTCTTTCTAAGACACTTTGTCCAACTGCAGCCAGGATGTATAGTGGTAGTAACTATTTGGGGGCACTCACTGTGTCTTTCTACATTCTTCCTCTTTTTTAATTCTCATGGTGATCCTAATATATTTTCTCTTGTATAGATGAAGATGGTGAAGTTTAGATAGGTGTGTAAACTCCAGGTCACACACCCCATCACTGTTGGAATGAAGCTGTATTTCTGAGGCATCTCTGTCCGGAATCCATGGTCTTAACTGTTAAGGGCAATTACCTTCTAGTAAAAGACAGTGACAGGAATAAAACTAAGCTTTAGTAGAACGAACACAGTATTTGGTGTCAGGTGAATCTTGTTTTGATTCCAAATTGTGTGTACCTTGAGCTCACAAATATTTTATCTTATTGATTTTTTTTTAATTCTTTGAGATGGCTTTTATTTATTTATTTTTTTAATGGTGATTTATTTTATTTATTTATTTATTTATTTTATTGGTTTTGCCATACAATGACATGAAACCGCCATGGGTTTACATATGCTCCCCCTTCAGAACCCCCCTCCCTCCTCCCTCCTGATTCCCTCCCCCTGGGACATCTCGGTGCGCAGCCCCAAGCATCAATACTGGGCTGGCGATTGATTTCACATATGATAATTAACATGTTTCAATGCCATTCTCCCATATCATCTCACCCTTGCCCTCTTCCACAGATTCCACGTGTCTGTTCTATACATCTGCGTTCCTTTTTCTGTCTTGCATGCAGGGTTCTCATTACCATCTTTCTAAATTCCATATATATGCGTTAGTATACTGTATTGTTGTTTTTCCTTCTGGCTTACTTCACTCTGGATAATAGGCTCCAGTTCCGTCCACCTGAGTAGAACTGATTCAAATGAACTTTTTTTTAATGCTGAGTAATATTCCATTGTGTATATGTACCACAGCTTTCTTATCCATTCATCAGTTGATGGGCATCTAGGTTGCTTCCATGTCCTGGCTATTGTAAACAATGCAGCGATGAACATTGGGGTACACATGGCTCTTTCAATTCTGGTTTCCTTGGTGTATATGCCCAGCAGTGGGATTGCTGGATCATATGGCAGGTCTATTTGCAGTTTTTTAAGGAATCTCCACACTGTTTTCCATAGTGGCTATACTAGTTTGCATTCCCACCAACAGTGTAAGAGGGTTCCCTTTTCTCCACATCCTCTCCAGCATTTATTGCTTGTAGACTTTTGGATGGCAGCCATTCTGACTGGTGTAAAGTGATACCTCATTGTGGTTTTGATTTGCATTTCTCTGATAATGAGTGATGTTGAGCATCTTTTCATGTGTTTGTTAGCCATTTTTATGTCTTCTTTGGAGAAATGTCTGTTAAGTTCTTTGGCCCACTTTTTGATTGGGTCGCTTATTTTTCTAGAATGGAGCTGCAGGTGTTGCTTGTATATTTTTGAGATTAATTGTTTGTCCGTTGCTTCATTGGCTATTATTTCCTCCCATTCTGAAGGCTGTCTTTTCACCTTGCTTATAGTTTCCTTTGTTGTGCAGAAGCTTTTGATTTTAATTAGGTCCCATTTATTTATTCATGCTTTTATTTCTGATATTCTGAGAGGCGGGTCATAGAGGATCCCGCTTTGGTTTATGTCGGAGAGTGTTTTGCCTATGTTATCCTCTAGGAGTTTTATAGTTTCTGGTCTTATGATTAGATCTTTGATCCATTTTGAGTTTATTTTTGTGCATGGTGTTAGAAAGTGTTCTAGCTTCATTCTTTTACAAATGGCTGTCCAGTTTTCCCAGCACCACTTGTTAAAGAGATTGTCTTTTCTCCATTGTATATTCATGCCTCCTTTGTCAAAGATAAGGTGTCCATAGATGCGTGGATTTATCTCTGGGCTTTCTATTTTGTTCCATTGATCTATATTTCTGTCTTTGTGCCAGTACCATACTGTCTTATATGACTGTGGATTTGTAGTATAGCCTAAAGTCAGGTAGGTTGATTCCTCCAGTTCCATTCTTCTTCCTCAAGATTGCTTTGGCTATACGAGGTTTTTTGTATTTCCATACAAATTGTGAAATTATTTGTTCTAATTCTCTGAAAAAGACCTCTGGTAGCTTGATAGGAATTTCATTGAATCTATAGATTGCTTTGGGGAGTATACTCATTTTCACTATATTGATTCTTCCAATCCACGAACACAGCACATTTCTCCATCTGTTTGTGTCCTCTTTGATTTCTTTCATCAGTGTTTTATAGTTTTCTATATACAAATCTTTTGTTTCTTGAGGTATAAATACTCCTAAGTATTTTATTCTTTTTGTTTCGATGGTGAATGGAATTTTTTCCTTAATTTCTCTTTCTGTTTTCTCATTGTTAGTGTATAGGAATGCCAGGGATTTCTGTGTATTGATTTTGTATCCTGAAACTTTACTATTATCTTATTGATTTTATTTTGGTTTTTTTTTTTGGCACAAGAACACTTCACATGATGTCTATGGTCCTGACAAAATTCTAAGGGTACAATACAGTATTGCTGGCTATAGAAACAATGTTGTACAATCGATCTCTAAAATTTATTCATCTGGCTAACCTGAAATGTTGTGTGTGATTAGTCACTCAGTTGTGTCTGACTCTTCATGGTCTCATGGACTGTATCTTACTAAGCTCCTCTGTCCGTGGGATTCTCCAGGCAAGAATACTGGAGCAGGTACCAGTCCCTTCTGCAGAGGGTCTTCCCAACTCAGGGATCAAACTGGGTGCATCCAGAGTCTGTTTAAAAACTCCATATTTAAACAAGCCCCTCTCCCTCAATTCCTTGTCCAAACATGTTCAAGGGAGGTGACACTTGCAGTGAAAGAAAATACTGATACTTTGTTTATATGGTTTAAAACCACAACATTGTAATATCACAATTTCCCAAACTGTATTCCACAAACCATAGAGTTTCTTAAAATATATTAATATTTCAAGAGGCCAAATAAATATAGGGACTTTTGTGTGCTATTTAACTCTTTTGGGAAGAATACAATGCATATTAAAATATTAATCTCATCTCTGAGAAGTCCCACAATAAACTAATTTAGCATTTTTACACAGACATCTTGGTTTTAAACTTATTTTATCAGAGATTGAAATTTAACTTTGTTTCTTTATAAAGAACAGCAGTTAACATCTTACCTGTTACTCATGTTCTGCAGAAGATATTTTGGTCAATGATGCTTTACATACCTCATTTGGGCTGTGTATCTACTTCAGAATAATTAAAATGGCAGTTACCTCATTTTAAAATAGAAAAATACAGCAGTTTGCTTCATAGATATTTTAAGGGCTAACTGAGAAAATTCATTATGAACAGCGGGTCCTCAGAACAGACATATCCCATTATTTCTGCTTCTGGTGATTTATTAGCAGTGCTTGGCTGGCTCAAGGAAAAGAATAAGGCTGAGCTTGTGTTTGTCTCCACAGATGTATTTTGGTCAAAGATTCCAACAAGCCATCCAATACTGAGTCACAGAAAGATGATTTTGTTTGGTTTCTGAATCTCCGGAGTCACCATGATATTTTCTAGGAAATAATAAGAATTTTATTCTTAGAGATAATTTTAGCACCTTGTAAATATTTTTGTAATTAGATTACATTTTAATACTGCATGTTCTTAGCACAAATATTTTATATTTTACAATTATTGTTCTGTTGTAGTGACTTGGCTGTGATTCTCTATGAATAAATAATTTAAATATAGTTTTAAGATATTTTATGATATTCTTTTTCTAGGCAATTCTTAAATTTCTTTTGGAAATAGACATTTTTCAAGGCTAATATCCCTTTAACTATTTTGGGCTTTCCTGGTGGCTTGGATGATAAAGAATCTGCTTCCAGTGTGAGACCTGAGTTTCAGTCCCTGGGTCTGGAAGATCCCCTGGAGAAGGGAATAGCTACCCACTCTAGTATACTTGCTGGGAGACTTCCATGGATAGAGGAGCCTGGTGGGCTATAGTCCATGGGGTTGTAACTATTTCACTTTTCTTACCAATAAATTCACTGCTAAGCTAATTGATTAATTTGTATAATCATTCATGAAATATGTATTGAGTGCATCATGTGTTCTAGGCACTGTAATAACTGTTGAAAATGATGAGCAAAATCAGACTCTTTCTGTAATTGTTGGATAGATAGTACTCAAAAAAGCAAAAATAAATATAAAATGATAGCATCAATACAGAATAGGTACAGGGTAGTATATAAATATGGAGAAGGCACTGGCAACCCACTCCAATTCTCTTGCCTGGAAAATCCCATGGACAGAAGAATCTGTAGTCCAGGGGGTCACTAAGAGTTGGACGTGACTGAGTGACTTCATTTTCACTTTTCCCTTTCATTCATTGGAGAAGGAAATGGCAACCTACTCCAGTGTTCTTGCCTGGAGAATCCCAGGGATGAGGGAGCCTGGTGGGCTGCCGTCTATGGGGTTGCACAGAGTCGGACACGACTGAAGCAAGTTAGTAGCAGCAGCAGCAGCAGTGTGTAAATATGTAAGGAAGTAATTTGATTTTTTTCAGTGTGATCTCCAAGATTTCCAAGAGAAGGTAATAACTAAGTTATTATCTGAATATCATATCCAAATTTTCCAGAGCTATGTTGGCATTTTAAGAATGGTGTTCTTAATACCCCAAAATAACGGGAAACCACTGAAATATTTTAAGCATCACTGGACTTACATTTTGAAAAGGCAGCTCTGGTTGCAATGTGGACAGTAGACTAGAAAGGCACATGAATGGATGCCACTGAAACATTATGAGACCAAAGTCAAGAGAAATTTAAAAAGACTAATTAAAAGAAATAGATCATAATGGTAGATTGCTACTAAATACTTTTTAAGTGCCATTTTTTTTCAAATTGATCTCAGATTTGGTACCAATCAATTATACAAAATTTTTGTAGAAATTGACAAGGTAATCACAAAATTTATATGGAAAAGATATGACTTAGAATATCAAAAAAAAGAGAAGAAGAAAGAAAAAACTAAACTAGAAATCTTATATTACTTAATTTTTAAAGCTCATGTAAAGCTTCACTTAACAAGACTGTGTGGAATTTTAACTTAATGGAACAATAACAGAGTTTAGCAATAGGCCTGAACATACAAGGCCAATTTGAGGGTATATCTATATGGAACAATGAACTATCTTAACTCTCACTATGCAAATATATAAACATTAACTTGAAATAGATCCTAGATCTAAATGTAAAAACCAAAACTTTTTTTAAAAAAAGGAGAAAATACTTGCAAAATTGGGGTAGGAAGATATTCATTAGGTAGGACACAGAAGGCACACAAGCCAAGAAAATGATAAATTAGACTTCATCCAAATTAAAAACGTCTGCTTATCAAGAACACTCTTAACAAAGAGAGAAGACATACCATTAACTGGCAAAAATGCAAATGTAAAGTAAATGTCTAAAAAAGGATTGTATGCAGAATATGTAAAGAATTGCAAATCTTTAGCAAAAGGAATATTATCTCAATAAAAAATAAGCTAGGTAAAGACTGAAACAATGACTTCTCAGAACAGGATATAAAGATAACCCATAAGTTCACAGAAAGGTACAAAACATTACTAATCATCCAGTTTGTTGACTGGCATACTTTAACTATTTTTAAATAATAGTTGCTTCAACTCTAAATAGTGTGTACTTGCTTTTGCATTGACAGTCTAGAGTATCTGTGCAAGAATCTATGCATTTGTTGTAATTGAGAAAAAGGTGTCCGTTTTCTTACCTAAGCAAGTCAGCTATTCAAATCCTTCATAGACTCAAAACAGTATCCACTTTTGAAATATAGAGTGGATACTGCCAGACCTTCACTATCTCTGAGGATATATGGTGAAGAGAGGTGAAAGAGCTTTTTAATAAGACCTGAATGCCAGTAGACATGAAGGCAGGTGTTTAAAGTGAAGTGACAAATTTAATTCAGGCTTAAATTGAAGAAAGTAGGGAAAACCACTAGACAATTCATGCATGACCTATACCAAGTCTCTTATGATTATACAGTGGAGGTGAAGAATAGATTCAAGGGATTAAATCTGGTAGACAGAGTGCTTGAAGAACTATGGATTGAGGTTCATAACATTGTACAGAAGGTGGTGACCAAGAGCATTTCAAAGAAAAAGAAATTCAAGAAAGCAAAATAGTTGTCTGAGAAGGCCTTACAAATAGAAAAGAAGAGGAGCAAAAGACAAAGGAGAAAGGGAAAGATATACCGAACTGAATGCAGAGTTCCAAAGACTAGCAAGAGGAGATAAGAAAGCTGCCTTAAGTGAACAATGCAAGGAAATAGATGAAAACAATAGAATAGAACAGACTAGAGATCTCTTCAAGAAAATCAGAGATACCAAGGGAACATTTCATGCAAAAATGGGCACAATAAAGGACAGAAATAATATGAATCTAACAGAAGCAGAAGATATTAAGAAGAGGTGGCAAGAATACACAGAAGAACTATACAAAAAAGACCCTAATGACCCAGATAACTGTCATGGTGTGATCACTCACCTAGAGGCAAACAGCAACTGAGGAGCCTCTTGATGAAAGTGAAAGAGGAGAATGAAAAAGCTGGCTTAAATCTCAACATTCAAAACACTAACATCATGACATCTGGTCCCATCACTTTATGACTAGTAGATGGAGAAACAATGGAAAAAGTGACAGACTTTCTTTTCTTGGGCCCAGAATCACTGAAAGTGGTCACTGCAGCCATGAAATTAAAAGATGATTGCTCCTTGAAAGAAGAGCTATGACCAACCTAGACAGCATATTAAAAAGCAGAGACATTACCTTGCCAACAAAGGTCTGTCTGGTCAAAGCTATGGTTTTTCCAGTAGTCATGTATGGATGTGAGAGGTGGACCATAAAGAAGGCTGAGTGCCAAAGAGTTGATGCTTTTGAACAATGGTGTTGGTGAAGACTCTAGAAAGTCCCTTGGACTTCAAGGAGATCAAACCAGTCAATCCTAAAGGAAATCAGCCCTAAATATTCATTGGAAGGACTGATGCTGAAGCTTAAGCTCTAATACTTTGGCCACCTGATGCAGAGTGGACTCACTGCCAAAGATCCTGATGCTGGAAAAGATTGAGTGAAGGAGGAAAAGAGGCAACAAAGGATGAGAGGGTTGGATGGCATCATCGACTCAATGAACATTAGTTTGAGCAAACTGCAGGAGATAGTTAAGGACAGAGAAACCTGGCATGCTGCAGTCCATGGGGGTGCAAAGAGTTGAACATGACTTTGAGACTCAACAACATATATTTGTTTTTCTCTTTTCCTCTTAACTTCACTTTGTATAATAGACTCTAAGTTCATCCACTTCATTAAAAGTGACTCAGATTCATTCCTTTTATGGCTGAGTAATATTCCATATTATACATGTTCCACATCTCCTTTATCCATTCATCTGTTGATGGACATCTGGGTTGTTTCCAAGTCCTGGTTATTCTAAATAGTGCTGCAATGAACATTGGGATACATGCGTATTTTTTGAGTTGTGGTTTTTCTCAGGGTATATGCTTAATAGTGGGATTTCTGTGTCATATGGCAGTTTTATTCCTATTTTTTTAAAAAGGAATCTCCATACTGTACTTCCTCAGTACTGGGGGAAACAGGTGGGAAAAGAAAAGGAATAAGGTTTTGGATGGAGAGGTTAATCATCAGCTTGGTAGAAGAACTTGGTTTTAGGGGAACTAGGTTTTGGTGGCAAGACGCATAGACAACTGGGGAATGTTAAAGCTTGTAGTGTCAAAGGTGAATAAATATCACCAAGTTCAATTCTTTTCAAATTTGGAAACATAGAATTCCAAATGAATGCCTCAGGGTCCCCATCAGGAGTAAAGGGACAACTGATCACGTGACTTAGGAACTTTCCACTTCAGCTTTAAATGGAACAGCTTAAATTTAATGTTTAATTATGAGACTTCCACAAAATGTTTCATATATTTTTTAAAGGGTCCTCATGCAGGAGCCTGGACTTCCCTGTAGCTCAAACAGTAAAGAATCTGCCTGCAATGCAGGAGATCCAGATTTGATCCCTTGGTTGGAGGAAGTGGCAACCCACTCCAATATTCCTGCCTGGAGAATTCCATGAACAGAGGAGCCTGGTGAGCTACAGTCCATGAGGTTGAAAAGAGTTGGACGACTGAGCCCAACAGCAAACAACCTGGAAACAAAACCCTGGTAAAAAGCAGAGCGTTTATTTACAAGAGCCACTAGATGGCCTTTGCTTTCTTATTGCCATCACCATCGTGGTCTGCAGTAGCAACTCCATACATGTTGGTTGAATTAGGCACTTGCCCAAAACGACACTGGAGAAGGAAATGGCAACCCATTCCAGTATTCTTGCCTGGAGAATCCCATGGACAGAGGAGCCTGGCATGGGGTCGCAAGAGTCAGACACAACTTAGCAACTAAACGAATCAACCAACCAACCAACCATTCTGTTCTCCATAGTGACTCCATGAATTTACATTCCCACCAAGAGTACTGAAGGGTTCCCTCTTCTCCACATTCTTTCCAACATTTATTGTTTTAGATTTTTTAATGATGCCCATTCCGATTGGTGTGAATTGATACCTCATTGTAGTTTTGGTTTGCATTTCTCTAGTAATGAGTGGTGCTGAGCATCTTTTCATGTGTTTGTTGCCTTGTGGACACAGCAGGGGTAAGAGAGGGTAGGACAAATTGAGAAAGTAGTGTTGACATACATACTCTATCATGTGTAAAATAAATAAGTAGTGGGAAGCTGCTCTATAAACAGGGAGCACAGCCTGGTGTTTGTGATGACCTAGAAGGGTCATATATATAATTATGACTTATTCATATTGTTGTACAGCAGAAACTAGCACAACATTGTAAAGCAACTATCCTCCAATTAAAAAAAAATAAAAATGTAAAAATGTGTGTGTGTGCTGCGATATGCAGGACCTTTAAACCAAAGAGCATGGAACTAAGCTATAACAGACATAGAACCTTCCTTGACTTACAATATATTAATAAGTGTAACATCCTCTTTCTCTACTAGTAACTTTCTATTGGAGAAGGAAATGGCAACCCACTCCAGTGTTCGTGCCTGGAGAGTCCCAGGGACGGGGGGAGCCTGGTGGGCTGCCGTCTATGGGGTCGCAGAGAGTCGGACACAACTGAGTGACGTTAGCAGCAGCAACTTTCTATTGTATTACCACTTATCTTCTGTATAGAACCTCTCATAATCCGAAGAAACTACCTTATAGTTTCCTCTGTTTTGTTATTCTGTTCTTTAAAATTTTCTGTAAGGGAACAGATTTTTTTCTGTGTTGCTAAGGTAACATTGATGATAAAACAGAGCTTAGCACATAGTAGGCAGTCAATAAATTTTTACTGAATGGAGAAATAAGCTATATATTTAGCTCATTTATTGGGCATCAGACAGAACTACTTCTCTAAAATGAATCACTCTTTCCTCATGAATATTCTCTTCCCCTTTCTAAGTTTTGAAATGTCATTTCCCATAAATATGGCCTTTCATTCTGAAATGGATATCAGAGTGAACTATAAAACAAACCATTGTTCCTGGAAGTAAGGGGATATGAAATTGTTAGAATATGCTAAGGAGGGCATTGTGCAGCATTTTTCTGATACATCACAAAATTTCAATAAAGATTAATTGATTAATTAATTAATTGAAAGTTCATTTAAACTTAAAAGGAACAAATGAGTAGAATTTAGAAGTTAACTTCTTCATTTTGAAAAAATTAAACTTAGTCTTCAAAAGTGAAATACTGATTTTATTTCCCTAAGGCATCACAAAATTCTTAGAACAATACAATAAATTTCAGTAAGTGAGGCCACAGATTCCAAATATATGATCAGTTGAACAAGTCAAAATTTGCCTTTGAATTTACCTGTGGAAGAGTTTACCAAGCATATAATACTGTCAAGATTATTTCTAACAGGAGATTTTGAAAAATAACTGATTTCACACACTTAATGATGATTTGTTATGCAAGACAATACACCAGCTTCCATGATCTTTATTTCCAATACAAACCTGTTCAGCCAACATCTGGAAAACTTTAGTCATTAGTCTCTGTTATTGTGTCTGAGCATAATAGTAAAATGGCTTGAGTAAGAAAGTCCTGTCCTACAACCTAAGCCATAAATTCAACTTTGATGTTTATGCACACATATACACGTAAAGTGTTGTGTATTTTTTTAAATGACTTAATCTTCTTTAATAAATTTATATTATAAAAGAAAATGTGTTATTTTCAGACATGAGAACTCAGGTTTTGAGGAATTTTCTCTTAGCTTTTAGAAGTTAGAGAGGAGAACAAGATGATGGAGGAGTAGGTGGATGTGAAGTACATCTCTCTCCACAGATACATCAGGAACACACCTTCGGACACAGAAGTGCATGCAGAACACCAGCTGAGAGCGGACAGGAGAACCTGCCCAGTGGAAAAGAATACATAGACCCATGCAAAACTCTGTAGGATGCAGGAACTAGGGCGAAAAACAGGAGTGTTAGTAGGACTGGACCTGCTCTCAGCGGCTGGGGGAACTAAAGTAGGGGTCCGATCCCCACATGGGGGTAATTGCCTGAGTCAGAGTAGAAACATTTAAGGCTGAGAGTGAAACAGCTGATCTGTGGCAGACTAAATGGAATGAGAATCAGACAGTCCTTGCCACAGCCATACATACCCCAGACAGGAACACTGGTCCCCTGGAAGGCACAGCAGCTGGGAGCTGGTGTTTAGGGATTGTGGAGCAATCTCAGGGCAAGAGCTGCTGTTGACTGTAGAGAGATGGATTGAAGGAATGTGAGAGAGGAGATGGCAGTGAGAAATGCCTGTGGAGGAAAGCAAGGCGATACTGCCGAGTCATGCATAGTGGGTGGAGCCATCCCTACAGCTTCTCTCCTGGCAGGTGAACAATAGAGAAGTTGGCCTATCAAATGCCTGAGGCACTGAACTATAGAGTAGGACACCCCCCTCCAGGGTGCCCATTTAAGTGCCTGATGTGCCAATCTACAGAATAGGACCCCAGCCATGGGTTCCCCTCTATGTGCCTGATGCACCAAACAACAGAGAAGGACCCTAGGCAAGGGAGCCCTCTAAGTACCTGGACAAGCAGAGCTAGGGACAAAGACTGGCGAAAGAGGCCTTCTGATTTCCAGCTACAAGAGGCTTGAAAAAAGACTCTGATAGGGCCATAACTCTTGCAGCGGAGGCAATCTGTATCCCTGCACACTTGGCGTAGCCAGGGTCCCCACAAGCCAAGCAGCTGTGCCACCTTCACACTCGACTCTCACTGGGGTAGATTTACCACAGGCAAAAAGTCTTTCATCTATGCATGCAGGGTCATTTCAGTAGTGTCTGACTCTTTGTGACCCTGTAGGCTATGGCCTGCCAGGCTTCTCTGTCAGAGAGGGGGTTCTCCAGGCAAGCGTACTGGAGGGTATTGGCCAATACTGGCTGCCATATCCTTCTAGAGCATTATATTTCTTGCTGCCCTAGCCACTAACCCCGCTGAGTACCTGGTGCTGCCAGAACCCCTGTGACCCAAGCAGCTGCACCATCTCTACACCTGACCCTCACAGGGGCAAACCTAAGCCCTCCAGGGCAGCCTCAGGAAAAAAAACTCAAGTGGACAACCCACATGTAGAGGTAGAAATAAAGCCACAATTAAACCACACACAGGGGCAGTGTGTCTAAGGAAGAATACACTAAACCTTCCCATCAGCTGTACAAGCTGCAGATTAAATCCACACAATCAACTAGGCAGATTCTATGTCTATGGAATATATAAAAGGCCATTGAGAGCTCCCACAAAAGAAAATGCACTAGTTCTGATAGCTGTGGACATTGGAGGCAAGAACACACAGGAGTAGGATCCGATTAGAATCTTTGAGCTGCCCCCACACAGCAGGTCCAGACATCAACACAGTGTTGGGGGGCATCCTAGGGAAATAAGGTGGACTGTGACTCCCAGTGAGGGAAAGGACTGTGACAGCAGAGACCCAAGAAAAACATTTATTATCCTTATTTTTTAGACTTGTTTTGTAGATTCTTTTGGATTATTATTTTTTTTTCTTTTCCTTTTTTCTCTCCCCTCTGTTGTAGTTGTTGATTTCATTGGCACTAAGAAATCAAAACAATTGCTGAAATTAAAAATATTCTAGAAGGAATCAATAGTAGAATATCTGAAGCAGAAGAATGAATCAGTGAGCTGGAAGATAAAATGGTGAAATAACTTCTGAAGAGCAGAATAAAGTAAAAAGAAAAAAAAGAGCTGATGACAGTGTCAGAGACCTCTGGGACCATATCAAAAGCACGAACATTTGATCAATCCAAGGGATCAATCCAAGAGGAAGACATAACAAGTGTAAATATCTATGCACCCAACATAGTGCAGTTCAGTTCAGTTCACTTCAGTCACTCAGTTGTGTCCGACTCTTTGAGACCCCATGAACCATAGCACACCAGGCCTCCCTGTTCATCACCAACTCCTGGAGCCTACCCAAACTCATGTCCATTGAGTCGGTGATGCCATCCAACCATCTCATCCTCTGTTGTCCCCCTCTCCTCTTGCCCTCAGTCTTTCCCAGCATCAAGGTCTTTTCAAATGAGTCACCTCTTCATACTAGGTGGCCAAAGTATTGGAGGTTCAGCTTCAACATCAGTCATTCCAATGAACACCCAGGACTGATCTCCTTTAGGATGAACTGGTTGGATCTCCTTGCAGTCCAAGGGACTTGCAAGAATCTTCTCCAACACCACAGTTAAAAAGCATCAATTCTTCAGCACTCAGCTTTCTTTCCAGTCCAACTCTCATATCCATATGTGACTACTGGAAAAAACCATAGCCTTGACTAGACAGACCTTTGTTGGCAAACTAATGTCTCTGCTTTTTAATATGCTGTCTAGGTTGGTCATAACTTTCCTTCCAAGGAGTAAGCGTCTTTTAATTTCATGGCTGAAGTTACCATCTGCAGTAATTTTGGAGCCCCCCAAAATAAAGTCAGCCACTGTTTCCACTGTTTCCCCATCTATTTGCCATGAAGTGATAGGACCGGATGCCATGATTCAACATAGGAGCACCTCAGTACATAAGACAAACATTAACAGACATAAAAGGAGACACTGACAGTAAAACAATACTAGTAGGAGACTTTGACACCCCACTCACACCACTGGACAGATCATCAATTAATTAGGAATTAATAAGGAAATAATTAATAATAATAATAATAAATTAATAAGGAAACATGTCTTAAATGATACATTAGATGAGATGGATCTCATTAATATCTTCAGAACATTTCATTCAAATGCAGAAGAATACACCTTCTTCTCAAGTGCACATGGAACATTCTCCAGGATAGACCACATCTTGGGTCACAAATCAAGCCTCAGTAAATTTAAGAAAATTGAAATTGTATCAAGCATCTTCTCTGACCACAATGCTATGAGACTAGATATCAATTACAAGAAAACAAATGTAAGAAACACAAATACATGGAGGTTAAACAACATGTTTCTAAATAACCAACAGGTTACTGAAGAAATAAAAAAAAATTCCAGAAACAAATGACAATGAAAACACAACAACTCAAAACCTATGGGATGCAGCAGAAGCAGTTCTAAGAGGGACGTTTATAGCAATACAACTGTACCTCAAGAAACAAGAAAACATCAAGTAGACAACCTAACTTTACACCTAAAACTGTAAAAAGAACAAAAACCCCCAACTGTAAAAAGAAGAACAAAAACCCCCAAAATTAGTAGAAGAAAATAAATTATAAAGATCTGAGCAGAAATAAATGAAAAAGAAATGAAAGAAACAGTAGTAAAGATTAATAGGATTAAAACCTGGCTCTTTGAGAAGATAAACAAAATTCACAAACCTTTAGCCAGACTCATCAAGAAAAAAAGAGAGAAGAATCAAATCAACAAAATTAGAAATGAAAAAGAAGAGGTTACAACATACAATGCAGAAACACAAAGCATTATAAGAGACTATTATAAACAATTATATGGCAATAAATTAGATAACCCAGAAGAAATGAACAGAGTCTTAGAAAAGTTCAGTCTTCCAGGACTGAACCAGGAAGAAATAGAAATTATGAATAACCCAATTACAAGCACTGAAATTAAAACTGTGATCAAAAATCTCCCAAGAAACAAAAACCCTGGGCCAGATGGCTTCACAGCAGAATTCTGCTAAACATTTAGAGAAGAGTTAATGCCTATCCTTCTAAAACTCTTTCAAAAAATTTCAGAGGAAGGGACACTTCCAAACTCATCCTATGAGGCCACCATTACCCTAACACCAAAACCAGACAAAGACAACAACAACAACAAAGAAAACTACAGGCCAATATCATTGATGAACATAGATGCAAAAATCACCAACAAAATTTTAGCAAACAGAATTCAGCAACACATCAAAAAGCTCATACACCATGATCAAGTTGGGTTTATTCTAGGGATGCAAGGATTCTTCAATATATGCAAATCAATCAATGTGATACACCATATTAACAAATTGAAAGATAAAAATCATATGATAATAGATGCAGAAAAAGGCTTTAACATGATTCAGCACCCATTTATGATTAAAACTCTTTAAAAAATGGGCACAGAAGGAACCTACCTCAACATGGTAAAGGCCATATATGATATACCTACAGCAAATATTATTTTCAATGGTTAAAAACTGAAAGCATTCCCTCTAAGATCAGGAACAAGACCAGGATGTCCACTTTCGCCACTGTTATTCAACATAGTTCTGGATGTCCTAACTACAGCAATCAGAGAAGAAAAAGAAATAAAAGGAATCCAGACTGGAAAAGAAGTAAAGCTCTCACTGTTTGCAGATGAGATGATACTGTACATAGAAAACCCTAAAGATAGTATCTGAAAATTACTAGAGCTAATCAGTGAATTTAGCAAAGTTGCAGAATACAAAATCAACACACAGATATCACTTGCATTTCTATATATTAACAATGAAAAATCAGAAAGAGAAATTAAGGAATCAATCCCATTCACCATTGCAACAAAAAGAATTAAATATCTAAGAATAAACTTACCTAAGGAGACAAAAGAACTGTACACAGAAAATTATAAGATACTAATTAAAGAAACCAAAGATAACATAAGCAGATGGAGAGATACTCCATGTTCCTGGGCAGGAAGAATCAATATTGTGAAAATGACTATACTACCAAATGCAACCTACAGATTCAATGTGATCCCTATCAAATTACCAATGGCATTTTTCAGAGCTAGAACAAAAAATTTCACAGTTCATATGGAAACACAAAAACCCCTGACTAGCCAAAGCAGCCTTGAGAAAGAAGAATGGAGCTGGAGGAATCAACCTTCCTGACTTCAGATTATACTACAAAGCTACAGTCATCAAGCCAGTATGGTACTGGCACAAAAACAGAAATATAGACCAATGGAACAAGATAGAAAGCCCAGAAATAAACCCATGCACCTATGGGTACCTTATTTGTGACAAAGGAGACAGTATAATGGGGCAAAGACAGCCTCTTGAATAAATGGTGCTGGGGAAACTGGACAGCTACATGTAAAAGAATGAAATTAAAACACCTCCTAACACCATGCACAAAGATAAACTCAAAATAGGTTAAAGACCTTAAATGTAAGTCCAGAAACTATAATGCAAATTCTTGGGGGAAAACATAGGCAGGCAGAACACTCGCTGATTTAAATCAAAGCAAGATTGTCTATGACCCACTTCCTAGAGTAATGGAAATAAAAACAAAAGTAAATAAGTGGGACCTGATTAAACTTAAAAGCTTTGCACAGCAAAAGTAACTATAAGAAAGGTGAAAAGACAACCCTCAGAATGGGAGAAAATAACAGCAAATGAAACAACTGACAAAGGATTAATTTCCAAAGTATACAAGCTGCTCATACAACTCAATACCAGAAAAATAAACAACCCAATCAAAAAGTGGGGGAAGAGACCTAAACAAACATTTCTTCAAAGAAGACATACAGATGGCTAACAAACACATAAAAAGATGTTCAGCATCGCTCATTATTAGAGAAATGCAAATCAGAACTACAATGAGCTATTACCTCACACTGATCAGAATGACCATCATCAAACAATCTACAAACAATAAACGTTGGAGAGGGTGTGGAGAGAAGGGAATGCTCTTGCACTGTTGGTGGGAATGTAAATTGTTGGTGGAAGACGGTATGGAGATTCCTTAAAAAACTAGGAGTAAAACCACCATCTGACCCAGCAATCCTACTCCTAGGCATATACCCTAAGAAAACCAAAACTGAGAAGGCACATGTATCCCACTGTTCATTGCAGCACTATTTACAATAGCTAGAACATGGAAGCAACCTAGATGTCCACAATAGATGAATGGATAAAGAAGCTGTGGTACATACACACAATGTAATATTACTCAGTCATAAAATGGAACACATTTGGGTCAGTTCTAATGAGGTGAATGAACCTAGAACCTATTATACAGAGTGAAGTGAGTCAGAAAGACAAAGACAAATACCATATTCTAATGCATATATATAGAATCTAGAAAAATGGTACTGAAGAATTTATTTACAAGGCAATAATGGAGAAATAGACATATAGAATAAACTAATGGACATGAGGAGAGGGTGAGATGTATGGAAAGGGTAACATGGAAGCTTACATACCTTATGTAAAATAGATAGCCAATGGGAATTTGCTGTATGGCTCAGGAAACTCAAGCAGGGGCTCTTTATCAGCCTAGAGGGCTGGGATGGGGAAGGAGATGGGAGGGAGGTTCAAAAGGGAGGGGATATATGTATACCTATGTCTGATTCATATTGAGGTTTGACAGAAAACAGCAAAATTCTGTAAAGCAAAATTCAATAAAAAATAAATTAATTTAAGAAAAGTAAATTAGAAAGGTCATGATTGAAAGAAATGCTTTAAAGTTTTAAAAGTACACAGGTACAATACATTCAGACAAACATGTACAAACACACATACCTGAAAGATTTCTTTTTCATCAACCTAGCTAATAATTTTCATTAAATTTATGACTATGTTTCTCAAAAACAGACTCCATATCTATAACTGAAATGATTTAAAAAGTGATTCGTAACTGGGTGTGTAGTGCCTGATTAAAATTATAGGGACTTCCCCGGTGGCCCAGTGACTAAGACGCTGCGCTCCCAATGCAGGGGGCCCTGTTTCAATTCCTGGTCACAAGCTAGAGTCCACATGCTGCAGCTGAGTTTGCATGCTACAGCAAAGTTTGAAGATCCTGTGTGCTACAAAAAGACCTGGTGCAGCCAGATAAATAAACATTTTAAAAATAGAGTAATAATATAAAAGGGCACATGCTTATGCTGAAAATTTGATCTTTCTGAAAGGTAAACATTGTTTAGTAAAATATGGATTTGAAATATCAGGGCAAATTCATAGTTTTGTTCTTGTTGATGTTGTTTAAGGGATATCCTAGTGCCTATTTCCACCTCCTTAGCTTCATATTGATTACCTTGATGCATAAATAAACCTATACCTAGAGACAATTCAAGAATATAAGTTATTTATGACTTTTATGTTCTTAGCCCATCATAGGCAAAGTGTAACAGAGAGGCTGAGTTTGATCTTCATTATCTATACTTCCCTTTAGAACTGCTCAGACATTCACTAGATATTTATTTAGAAAATAATGGGACAAATATAATGCCAAGTTCTAAAGAAACAAATTGACATATTTCCTTATTTCAAGAAGCTCATGTTATAATGGGCTTAATGTATAAACAGATGGTAAGTATTTGATACAAAAATGTTTTATTAATGTGTGTGGCTTTGCCACTTTACTTAAATTCCCAAACTTCATTCACTATCTTCTGATTTTTATTCTTTTTGGATATATGAACTATGATATATTTAATATTTTCTCATAGATCAATCCATCATTTCCCCCTAATTATTGAAAAAAGAACATTTTATAAGACCCGTGTATAAAAACCTATTATCATTTACCACAAGGGAAAGTAATCTTAAAAATAAATACAATTTAAAAGTGCATATGTGCTTTTGCTTCAGTTGTGTCCGACTTTTTCTTTGGACTGAAGGCCTCCAGACTCCTCTGTCGATGGGATTCTCTAGGCAAGAATACTGGAGTGAGTTGCCATGCCCTCCTCCAGGGGATCTTCCCAATCCAGGGATCAAACCCATGTCTCTTATGTCTCCTGCATTGGCAGTCAGGTTCCTTACCACTAGTGCCACCTGGGAAGCCCAATTAAAACAGTGAGTTCTATCTAAGTAGTTTCACCAAACCAAGATTCTGAGTATGCATCTACTCTCCCTAGGTTAAAAAAGTAAGATTTAACAATGTCGCCAAAAGGCTAATACTTCACCAGACTAGGATTTGTGCTGGACTTGACTGGAAGTTAGAAAGTCTATTGAAAAGGGAATTACATTCTCAGTTTGTAATTCAATATTATTTTTGTTTTCAGTTTGTTCTGATTTTTGTCTCTGTGTTCTTCTTCCTGTCTTCCTGTAGGTTACTGGAACATTTTCTAAAATTTCATTTTTATTCATATGTAGTGCCTTTAAGTGTATATCTCACATTCAAAATAGGACAACCTTTTGTGGTTGCTATATATTTTAACTACAGTCTATTTGTGCCATCATTTTACCAATTCTTTAAAGCATAAATAGCTTACCTCCCTTTACTTCCCTTTATTCTCCCCTATTTATAAACTTATTTTCTTAACTATTTCCTCTACATACATTTAGAAACATATTAGATGGTGCTATCATGTTTACTTCAACTGGAATAATTTAAAAAACACAAATTGGAGAATTCAAGAGGAAAAGCAAAGTCTGCTGTATTTACACATCTTTTTGCCTACTCTGTCCTTTCTTCCTTCCAAGGTTTATTCTTTATTTTCATTCTGTTTAGATCATTCAGTCACTAGTACTAGCCTTTTGGGGGCCAAGAGTGGGATACATGAGGTGAGAACACCCAGGGAGCTCAACATCATGTCATGCCTTGAATGTCAAATCCCTGGTCAAATTGTCAGCTTCTCTGTACACTTCAGAATCTCCTTATGTTTCTTGTTATATAATGTCCAGGGTTTGTAGTTGTACTTAGTGTGATGAATAGGAAAAAGTGCATCTAATCCGTCATTTTAGAAGCAGAAGTCTAATTCAAGATTCTATCCAAATTTATTTCAAGTACCACTAGTAAGTGCATTCCAGCTCTGAACATATTTGCTTAAACTCTTTAGTATTATTGACTCTCACTCATTGCATCTTTTAAAAGTACTATTATCAGTTGGATCACTTTTCATTTAATTTAGTTAATTTTGTAAGCCAATGGAGTAGCATTGTGAAAAGTATACTGAATTTAGAGCTAAACAACCTATATTTGTGTTTCATTTCTACCACTCGCTAGCTGGGTGGTCTTGAAGAATTAATATAAACACCGTTTGAGTTATATTATTCTCTAAAATCAATATCAGTATTGATGATACTGATAATATCAATATCTTCCTCCCCACAGATTTTTGGTGAGATTAAAGTGTAGCAATTATATGGAAACATTCTTGGACCATAATAGGTGTTTAATGATGTTAATGAAATCTGATGCCTTCAGAGCACACTATTTAACTGGCATTGCCTTCTTAAATAAGATTACTTTTACTATAGTTACTAAAAGGAAAGGTAAGAATGTCTAAATTGAGGCAGGGATGGACTAGAAGATAGAACTAAGTTACATAATTTTTGAAGCTAGTCATATTTGAAAAAAATGGTGATAACCCCACTGGATCAACTCTAACAGTCATATTAAACTGGCAATCTGTAAAGACATAGGTGGGGTTCAACAGGTTCCCTGTGCCTCCTGCTGTGGAGTAGACATATGCTGGATCAGTCAGAGAAGTATGCATGCAGCCATAGACATCTAAGGTAATCCCAGACCTGTTATTGCTCAATCTCAGGTGGCTGAAAGCCACTAGTCCCTCTAAGAAGTTGGAGGACACCAACTGCTTAGAGGCTGTGTAACTGTTAGCATGCTGGGTCTTATTTGTTATTGGAATTCACTAGATAAATTGCTCCACTAAGAACAGCTGTGCAACATCACACTCTTCTTCCCTTCTTCCTTTCTGATTTGGTTTCATGATGAGATGAAATTGAGAGTGGCAGCATTTACTTTGTGATCTGGGGTGGGCAAGCCTGAAGACAAAATCTACCATGCTGAAAATGGAGGAATAAAGAGATGTTAGGAACCTGAGTCTTCTATGAATTTGTTGAATCACTGAATTAACTGACCTTGTGTATTGACCATGTTGCTATGCAAGATTATAATTGCTTCAGTGTTTTAGTCACTTTTATCTGGGTCTTCCCTTCTGGCTTATCTAGTAAAGAATCTGCCTGCAATGTGCAAGACCTGGGTTCGATCCCTGGGTTGGGAAGATCCCCTGGAGAAAGAAAAGGCTACCCACTCCATTACTCTGGCCTGGAGAATTCCATGGACTGTATAGACCATAGAGCTGCAAAGAGTCAGACACGACTGAGCAACTTTCAGTTTCTCTTATTTAGACAGAGTGTGGGAACATTTCATAAATTGCTATGCATACATAAAGAGAATGCTGGAGTGGGTTGCCATTTCCTCTTGTATTGGCACATGGAGTCTTTATCATTGAGCCACTTGGGAAGCCAAAAGGAATGATAGAAATAATTGAATTATTGCATACACACATTATATATCAAATGGAGTATCAAATGATTTTTGAAATAAACTTATGGAGATATGTTGTTTTCTCTATCTTGCCTCCAATATAAAAGAAATTTAAAAATTGCAATATAACCCCATCTCAATGAAAAAGAACTAAAGAGCCTCTTAATAAAAGTGAAATAGGAGAATGAAAAAGTTGGCCTAAAACTCAATTTTCAAAAAACTAAGATCATGGCATCTGGTCCCATCACTTCATGGCAAATAGATGGGGAAACAACGGAAACAGTAATAATTTCGGGGGGCTCTAAAATCATGCAGATGATGACTATGGTAATGAAATTAAGATTCTTACTCCTTGGAAGGAAAGTTATGACCAACCTAGACAGCATATTAAAAAGCTGTGACATTACTTTGTCAACAAAGGTCCGTTTAGTCAGAGCTATAGTTTTTCTAGTAGTCGTGTATGGATGTGAGAGTTGGACTACAAAGAAAGCTGAGCACTGATGAACTGATGCTTTTGAACTGTGGTATTGGAGAAGACTCTTGAGAGTCGCTTGGACTTCAAGGAGGTTAAACCAGTCAATCCTAAAGGAAATCAAGCCTGAATATTCATTGGAAAGACTGATGCTGAAGCTGAAACTCCAATACTTTGACCACCTGATGTGAAGAACTGACTCATTTGAAAAGACCCTGATGCTGGGAAAGATTGAAGGCAGGAGGAGGAGGGGATGACAGATGATGAGATGACTGGATGGCATCACCAGCTTGATGGATATGACTTTGAGCAAGCTCCAGGAGTTGGTGATGGACAGGGAAACCTGGCGTGCTGCAGTCCATGGTGTCACAAAGAGTCAGACATGACTGAGTGACTGAACTGAACCCAATCGCCCCATTTTTCGGGCTGCAGTAATTTTTTGCCCCCAAAGCTAAACATTTTCATGGAAATAGATGGTGCTGAGCAAGGGAAAAATCCATTGATGGTTCTGCTTTTATGGACTGTGTAAATCCAGAGAAGAAATTCTATCACAGAGGCCAGTTGTTGACTGATTAGCAAGTAGTAACATCACTGTGTGAAGAAAGGGGTGGGTTGTTTTCTGCAAGTCCCCAAAGCCTAACTTCTGGCCTCACCAGCTGCTGGTGCTCCTCCCTCAAACATTAGCTTTAACCTTTGGAAGGTTGATACTCCCAGTGGGTGAGCACTGACGTGCAGTCTGAATGGTGTCTGAGGTCAGTAATGCACTGTTAATCATTTTGGTATTTAACTTCAAAGCTAGGGACTCAATTAGGGGGATTAAAGGTAACTAAGGCATGATTTAAGTCATCTTTCCTTACATGCCCCTAATATAAGCAGAATCATTCTTATGTCAGGCTCTTTAAAAATCCATTTGGAGAAGTGTTCATCAATTCTTCATTTATTTATCAGACATTTATTGGGCAGAATGTGGGGTCCTTTGAACAAGACAGGGCCACTGAGACCTGGCCCCAGTCATCAGGGAGGTTCCAAATAGCCCACCAGGAAATGCAAAGAATAAGAGAAAATAGTAAAAGAAGAGACATGACAGAAGGTCTCAGGAGTAGAACAAATAAGAGGGAGCGCATTTCAAACTGGGGCGATCTACCTGGAGGAATTAAGAAAGGTGTGTGCAAGAAGTGACTGAGAGATGGTTCTGAAGGGAGTGACTGAGTTTAAACATAAGGAATCACAGGCACAGAGCATTTTAGCATCTCAGCACAGTGAAGAACAAGCATGAAGAAATGGTTCTTCGTGTTTGAACCAACATAGATTTCAACCTAGCTTTGCTCTTAGTAGCTAGACTTATTTTAGGAAATGAGTCACTTTGAGTCTGTTTCTTCATCTTTAAAATGGATATAATAGTATTCACCTTATAGATTTAGAAGAATTAAGTTTTGTGACCCATTGTAAGTATTAGTATCTGACCTGGTTTTTGCCTAAGGTCCATTAACTATTATTATTTGCACCAAGTCATCCAGAATAGGGAACATTTGAGATGGATTCTTGGAGGAATTATAACAAATGGAAAGGTGCACATTGTAGATGACTGAGGAACATATTTGAAGACCCAGAGAACTCAAAGTACAGGAACCAGGAAGTGGTTTTTGAAGAGTCATGGCAGAAATGGAGATGAGAGAATAAAATGTAGGTGTGACTCTGAGAATAGGGCCTGGGAATACCAAAATTCCCATCAAGATGTCAAAATATAGCACTGGTCAGCTAGTGGTATTAGCATCCTAGAACCATAGCATAAACAATGATAAAGGAAGAATGTCTCAAACTAAATAGTCTAAGAGAACAACTATATTTGATCAGCATCACTGGAGTAACTTTTTTCTTAGTGCTGTTTTTTTTTTTTGATGCATGGGATCTTCATGCATCATGTAGGTTCTTTTGCTGTGGTGCATGGACTCTCTAGTTGTGGCACACAGGCTCCAGAGTGCATGGGCTTGGTTGCTCTATGACATGTGGAATCTTAGTCCCTTAACTTTAGGGATCAAACCCACATCCCCTGCACTGCAAGGTAGATTCGTAACCACTGGACCACCATGTGACTCCTGCAACCTTCTTTAACTGACTTAATTTCCTAAAAATCTCCAATGTAGAGGAGAATTCAGAGAACAAGCATTTGAGTGAAACATTGACAGAAATTTGCAAATATTATAGGTCGTATATGAGCTACTGTACTGCAAATGCATGACACACATCCTGGGACCTCCTCCTATGTCCACCACCTCTATATAAAACCAAGTCCACATAGATGGTACCACTAAGTATCCTGTCCAGGTTAAATCCTACTGAACTTCTTAAGAGACTGGCTATCCTTCTCTACACAGTATGTGAGATAGCTACTAGCTTCTGGTTTGTGTTTAGACCTAGTTCTGTCTGTTTTTCAGTGTCTTGCTAGTTTGTTGAAACTTAAATATACTGAGAACTGGCAAAATTAAAAATTTTGAGCTGTGAAACTGAAGACCAAACAGAGAGATGTGGCAGAAGAGGAGGCCGGAGAGATTTGCAGCTTACTCGCTTCACCACTCCTGGCTTTGAACATAGTGATAAGGGGTCATGAGTCATAGAATGTAAGTAGCTTCAAAAAATGGAATGACCCTTAACCAACAATCAGCAAGGAAACTTGGATCTCAGTCCTACAATCACGTGAAACTGAACCTTCTAACAACCTGAGCATGTTTGTAAGTGCTGATTGATCCCTTGCTATCAGTCTTGAGAGACTCCAAGGAAAGAACATGTTGACCCCTGCTCTACTCAAACTGATTTAATAAATTTGCATTGTTTTAAACCTCAAAGTGTGTGGTAATTTGTTATAGCATCAATAGAAAAGTAATAATACAATTAAATGAAACTCTCTAAAAAATTTGTCCCAACTACTGAGTGGCATGGGAAAATATCCCAGTACCTTCCTATGGCACTGGGAAGAGAGCACTCACAGAACATTCAGGCAGGCGGAATCGTTTAAGTTACCTCCAGGCCAGAGTAAGGATCAGTGTACACGGAAGTTAGATTACTGAGCTTGTGGGCTATGGAAATCCCTCCTGTAACTGAAGCTTCATGGCATATGAACACAGCTGCAACTTCCTGATATAAAATTCCCAATGTGGGTTCTGAAGAAATGGGGAACAGGAAACACGGAAGTAGAAAACCTAATTAGTAAGATTAATCATGATAAAACCCAAAGGTAGTTTTCTGCTCTGTATAACTGCAGATGATAAGGATATAATGCATGAAACTACAGATAAATCCCCACATTCATGAGGATTACCTTAGAACAGGTGCTGCCCAGCCTGGGGATACAAGACCATGGAGGGTGGAGTGAGGTATGAAGAGCTGAGAATAATAATTCTATGGCTCATTTCCACTGGCTAGGTGGCTGGGTTGCAAGAGCTACAGCTGGCTTTCTCTTCTTGCTCCCACACCCTTCCAGATGGTTCCACTCCTGCCAGATCATGGAGGGATAGAGATCATTGAACTTTACCTTGAAGATGATGTCAAATACATTATCAAGTACACAGTGCCTGGCCTGTGCGATGCTATTATATCATCACTGTCATCAGTCATCATATTTATTAGGCATTTTCTTCATGCCAGGCACTTTGGGCACTTTATCTCGTTTTATGCTCACTATAGCACTCTGTGAGCGGGTGTGTGTGTGTGTGTGTGTGTGTGTGTGTGTGTGTGTGTGTGTTAGTCACTCAGTCATGTTCCACTCTACTACCTCATAGAGGCTCCTCTGTCCATGGAATTCTCCAGGCAAGAATACTGGAGTGGGCTGACATTCCCTTCTCCAGGGGATCTTCCCAACCCAGGGATCAAACTCACGTCTCCTGTGTTGCACACAGATTCTTTATCATCTGAGGAACCAGGGGAGCCCAGCAAACTATGAGGTAAGTAGCACTATTATACCACTTTACAGGTGAAGAAACTGAAGCTTAGAGAGCTTAAACAGCTTGCTCAAGGACTAGAAGTAGAAAACAATAGCTGACCCCGAGAAGTCTAAATTCAGCCTTCTTATTCCTTAACATGCATCACATTTTTTCCTTGTGCAGCTGCTCTGAATGGGCATCCAAGGGCTGTTCTGAACTAAACTGAGAAAATGTACAACCCTGAGCTGTAGGACCTGAAGATCCTGGGCTGGTGCTCAGTCATAGCCTCCTCAATGTGCTCTTGTCTGTATCAGCAGAGGCCCAGTAGCAAACGTCCAGGTTCCCAGGGGTCCAGAGGTCCTCTCCAGATATGCCTTTTCTCCTTCATTCTGAACTCAGGGCTCTGTCCTAACTTCTCTTACTTTCTCTGCTTAACTTCTTCTTCCTTGTCTCTTCAGATGCAGTATCTTGGCTTTCACCACAACTTTGTCTTCGGATGCCACTGGTATTAAGACTCTTGGCTCTTAATTCCCTGCGGCTGCCTCAGACAGCCTAGCCCACCACCTGGAAACCAGAGCTCCTGTTAGGTCTTATGTTCCAGGTTCTTATGTTCATTCTGTTGAGACGCTAGTGTGAACAGTCCTTGAATCTACCATTCTCACCACCAGACCACATCCCCACTGCAGGGGTCCCGCTTCCCAACCTGAAACCTGGGATGATACTAATTTATTCCAAGTTGGATCCTCCAGCAAATATTCATATCATAAAAATAGTACAGTTGTTTCTGCCACTTTAAGTCTATCTCTGGGAATGCATTCACTGAAGTTTCATCGACATCAGCCGCCTGGGTTTCTCTCCCTTTTTCACACTCTTCTCACCCAGAGGGAGCATTTTATTTTCTGCAACCACAGCCCATGCTCCAGCTGGAATTTCATTGCACTCAGTCTATACTACAGCACTTCTTTCTTAACCTAACCTGGGACTTTAAAACAGACATGTGTTTAAAAAGTAATAAATTCATATGGTAAAAAGCTAAAACAGGACAAATGGTATTTAAAGAACAATGTACTTCCAGCTCCATTTGGCCAAAGATCCCATTGTGAACTGTTGTTGTACTTGCTGTCTAGAAAATTTTCATACAATTGTAAGTACATGCATATTCATTTTAAATAAATGAAGCATATTATACACAATATGCAATCTATAGTATTTTGTGGACTTTTTTCTATGCTAGAGATTGCCTTTTCAGCATATGCAGAAGAACTCTACCTCATTTTTTAACATCTATATGATATACATACGTAGCTATATCCTAGATTTTTCAATCAATTCCATGGCAATAGACATTTATCTGTTTCCTGTATTTTTTGCTACTATAGCATTATTTTAATGAGCATATATGTATATATGTGTGTATATGTACATGTAATGTCTATATTTAAATAGTCTTCCAATTACCCCTTTATTTCCTTTATATATTATAAAATTACCTAGCTGCATTTATTTTGTAACTCATTTGCTTTTCCCCATTAAACTGCAATCTCTTTAAGGAAAGGGACTTTATTTATTACTTCTTCTCAGTTTTGGTTCATTTCTGTATCTCTGGCACTTAAAATAGTGTCTGGAACATAGGTGATATTCAACAATTTTTTGAATGAATGAATCAATGAGGAAAGAGATTTTTCTTAAAGGTTATTTGAGGTATACCTGTGGAATAAAAACCTCAAGTGGAGATGTAAACTTAAGGCATTTATTAGGGCTATTGTGGCTCAGCTGGTAAAGAATCCACCTGCAATGTGGGAAACCTGGCTTTGACCCCTGGGTTGGGAAGATCCCCTGGAGAAGGGAAAGGATACCCACTCGAGTCTTCTGGTCTGGAGAATTCCATGGACTGTGTAGTCCATGGGGTCACAAAGAGTTGGCTACGACTGAGTGGTTTTCACTTAGGGACTTACTGGAGATTGCTAAGTGTCTTTTAGGTAATACCATTGTTCAGTTCACCAAGAATTTTGAAAACGCTTGTTCTCATTCATTCTCCAGCCATATGAAAATAGTTCACTACCTTTATTGTAAGGTCAGGGCCCCTTTTCCCTCCTCATACATTAATTCTTAAACTTGTAGGCATGTGAACCCCCTAGACTACACGTTAAATCTCTGTTCATGACTTCCCCATAGATGCCCTTTAGTCTGTTTTCACTTGCCCACTCACACTAGTGACAGTCACTATCAAAGCTGTAGAAATGGGGAGGATGGCCACATGGGCTTGGAAGCAGACACCATCCTTTGGGACAAGAACCTGACTATCATAGCATGATTTAAAAAGATGATAGTGTGTGTGTTTGTGTGTGTTTTAGGTAGGTATTAATACATCACCCTGGGTATGCTGGATAAGGATTTTACTTTCTCAAGTCTAATTTCAATATTACCAATACAAGTAAAATACAAGTATTTTACACTTTTTATAAGAGTAGAGTTGAGTAGTTTTCATATAGTTGTCTTTCTTTTTAAGAATTTACCAAATCTCCTTCCCTCCAGTTTTTCATAATAAGAAGCAAAATAGAAATGTCTAGAGGAATTAAGAACATTGGGAAAAAATGGAGGAAATTTGTTCTTTAATGTGAACATTGCCATAATTTTTGAAGCAAGTAAATTCAAGAAAAATAAAAAGGTTGATGAGCGACATTATAGGAAATTAATGTATGAAATCTCTAACCCTGAGAAGGGTGTCTGGTGGTGAAAGTAAAGCCTGACGCTGTAAAGAACAGTACTACATAGGAACCTATTCTGTTAGGTTCATGAATCAAGATAAATTAGAAGTGGTCAAACAGGAGATGGCAAGAGTGAACATCAACATTTTAGGAATCAGTGAATTAAAATGGACCAGGATGGGTGAATTTAACTCAGATGACCATTATATCTACTACTGTGGGCTGCTACTGCTGCTAAGTCGCTTCAGTCATGTCCGACTCTGTGCGACCCCATAGATGGCAGCCCACCAGGCTCCCCCATCCCTGGGATTCTCCAGGCAAGAATACTGGAGTGCGTTGCCATTTCCTTCTCCAATGCATGAAAGTGAAAAGTGAAAGTGAAGTTGCTCAGTCGTGTCCGACTCATAGTGATCCTGTGGGCAGGAATCCCTTAGAAGAAATGGAATAGCCCTCAAAATCAACAAAAGAGTCCAAAATGCAGTATTTGGGTGCAAATACTGTCTCAAAAATGATAGAATGATCTCTGTTCATTTCCAAGGCAAACCATTCAATATCACAGTAATACAAGGCTATGCCCCAACCACTAATACCAAAGAAGCTGAAGTTGAACAGTACTATAAAGACCTACACGACTTTCTAGAACTAACACCAAAAATTATGTCCTTTTCATCACAGGGGACTGGAATGCAAAAGTAGGAAGTGAAACGATACATAGAGTAACAGGCAAGTTTGGCCTTGGTATACAAAATGAATCAGGGCAAAGGCAAAAAATGTTTTGTCAAAGAATGCACTGGTCATAGCAAAAACCCTCTTCCAACAAAACAAGAGATGACTCTACACATGGACATACCCAGATGGTCAACACTGAAATCAGACTGATTATATTCTTTGCAGCTGAAGATGGAGAAGCTATAGACAGTCACCAAAAACAAGACTGGGAGCTAACTGTGGCCCAGATCATGAACTCCTTATTGCCAAATTCAGACTTAAATTGGAGAAAGTAGGGAAAACCACTAGGCCATTAGGTTAAAACCAAAATCAAATCCTTTACGTTTATACAGTGGAAGTGACAAATAGATTCAAGGGATTAGATTTGGCAGAGTGCCTGAAGAACTATAAATGGAAGTTCATAAAATTATGCAGAAGACAGAGATCAAAACCATCCCCAAGAAAAAGAAATGCAAAAAGGTAAAATGGCTGTCTGAGGATGCCTTACAAATACCTGAGAAAAGAGGAGAAGTGAAAGGCAAAGGAGAAAAGGAAAGATCTATCCATCTGAATGCAGTTCCGAAGAATAACAAGGAGAGATAAGAAAGCCTTCCTCTGTGATCAATACAAAGAAATAGAAGAAAACAATAGAATGGGAAAGACTAGAGATCTCTTCCAGAAATTTAGATATACCAAAGGGATATTTCATGTAAAGATGGGCACAATAAAGGATGGTATGGACCTAACAGAAACAGAATATATTAAGAAGAGGTGGCAAGAATACACAGAACTATACAAAAAAGATCTTCATGACCTGGATAACCATGATGGTGTGATCACTTACCTAGAGCCATACATCTTGGAGTGCAGTGTCAAGTGGGCCTTAGGAAGCATCACTATGAATGAAACTAGCAGAGGTGATGGAATTCCAGCTGAGCTATTTCAACTCCTAAGATGATGCTGTGAAAGTGCTGCACTCAATATGCCAGCAAATTTGGAAAACTTAGCAGTGGCCACAGGACTGGAAAAGGTCAATTTTCACTCCAGTCCCAATGAAAGCCAATGCTAAAGAATGTTCAGACTGTCACACAATTGCACTCATCTCACACACTTGCAAAGTAATGCTCAAAATTCTCCAAGCTTCAACAGTACATGAACCATGAACTTCCAGATGTTCAAGCTGGATTTAGAAAAGGCAGAGGAACCAGAGATCAAACTGCCAACATCCGTTAGATCATAGAAAAAGCAAGAGAATTCTAGAAAAACATCTACTTCTGCTTTCTTAACTACACCAAAGCCTTTGACTGTGTGGATCACAGAAAACTGTGGAAAATTCTGAAAGAAATGGGAATACCAGACCACCTGACCTGCCTCCTGAGAAATCTGTATGCAGATTAAGAAGCAACAATTAGAACCAAACATGGAACAACAGATGGTTCCAAATTGGGAAAGAAGTATGTTGTACATCAAGGCTGTATATTGTATATTGTCACTTTGCTTATTTAACTTATGTGCAGAGTACATCATGTGAAATGCCATGCTGGATGAAGCACAAGCTGGAATCAAGATTGCTGGAAGAAATATCAGCAACCTCAGATATGCAGATGACACCACCCTTATGGCAGAAAGCAAAGAGGAACTAAAGCGCCTCTTGATGAAGATGAAAGAGGAGAGTGAAAAAGCTAGCTTAAAATTCGACATTCAAAAAACTAATACCATGACATCTGGTCCCATCACTTCATGGCAAATATGGGGAAACAACAGGAATAGTGACAGACTTTATTTTCTTGGGTTCCAAAATAACTGCAGGTGGTGACTCTAGCCATGAAAGATGCTTGTTCCTTGGAAGAAAAACTATGACCAATCTCAATAGCATACTAAAAAGCAGAGACATTATTTTGCCAACCAAGTCCATATAGTCAAAGCTATGGCTTTCCAGTAGCCATATATGGATGTGAGAGTTGTACCATAAAGAAGACTGAGTGCCGAAGAATTGATGCTTTCTAACTGTGATGTTGGAGTAGACTCTTAAGAGTTCCTTGGAGTGTAAGGGTACCAAACCAGTCAATTCTAAAGGAAATCAATATTCATTTTAAGGACTAATGCTGAAGCTCTAATATTTTGGCCATCTGATGTTAAGAGCAGACTCATTGTAAAAGACCTTGATGCTGGGAAAGATTGAAGGTAGGAGAAGGGGACGACAGAGGACTAGATGGTTGAACATCATCACTGACTCAGTGGACATGAGTTTGAACAAGGTCCGGGAGATGGTGAAAGACAGGGAAGCCTGGCATGCTGCAGTCCATGGAGTTGCAAAAAATCAGACATTTCTGAGTGACCAAACATAACAAACCCCGAGAAGATGTAAAACATATTGAAAAATATAAAATACTGTATATTCCTCTTGACTGAAAGGCTATATTCCCCAAAAAAAGTTTTTTTTGGGGGGATGGGGTGGGGAATGGGTTTAAAAAACAGTATGACATTAAGGAAAAGCTGATACTAGAAGATAGTAATATAAATACAGCTGTCAATCCCCTTATATATATATATAGGATATGCTGGTGCTAATTTGCTTCAGTAATGTCCAGCTCTTTGCTACCCCATGAACTATAGCCAGCCACCCTCCTCTGTCCATATGATTCTCCAGGCAAGAATACTGGAGTTCATTTCCATGCCCTCCTCCAGGGAATCTTTCCAATCCAGGGATCAAACTTGCATCTCTTATGATTCCTGCATTGGCAGGCAGATTCTTTACCCACTAGCACTACATATGTATCAAAATAAAAAGAATTAATTTAGCATATTACCTAATAAGATTGTCAGGGATAATCTCATAAGATTGCATGCATATCTTAAAACAGGAATACTAGAAAGTGTAAAATTAACCTCCATTTACCTCTCTTGCTTGGTAGAGACTTTTTATTTCCTTCCCCCAATGTTTTTTTTTTTTTTTTTTTTTTTTAATTAATTATTGTTTTAGCCATACATTGTTATGATATCACCATGGGTTTACATATGCTTCCCCTCCGGGTCCCCCCTCCCTCCTCCCTCCCCCCCGGGAAATCTCGCTGCACCAGTCCCGAGCATCAATCCTGGGCTGGCGATTGATTAGACACATGACAATTAACATGCTTCAATGCCCTTCTCCCATCTCATCCCACCCTTACCCTCATCCACAAAGTCCACAAGTCTATTCTATACATCTGCGTTCCTTTTGTTGTCTCCCATGTTGGGTTCTCATTACTGTCTTTCTAAATTCCATATATATGTGTTAATATACTGTATTGTTGTTTTTGCTTCTGGCTTACTTCACTCTGGATAATGGGCTCCAGTTTCGTCCATCTGAGTAGAATTGCTTCAAATGAATTTTTTTTTAATGCTGAGTAATATTCCATTGTGTATATATACCACAGCTTTCTTATCCATTCGTCAGTTGATGGGCATCTAGGTTGCTTCCATGTCCTGGCTATTGTAAACAATGCAGCGATGAACATTGGGGTGCACGTGGCTCTTTCAATTCTGGTTTCCTCGGTGTATATGCCCAGCAGTGGGATTGCCGGGTCATATGGCAGGTCTATTTGCAGCTTTTTAAGGAACCTCCACACTGTTTTCCATAGTGGCTGTACTAGTTTGCATTCCCACCAACAGTGTAAGAGGGTTCCCTTTTCTCCACATCCTCTCCAGCATTTATTGCTTGTAGACTTTTGGATGGCAGCCATTCTGACTGGTGTAAAGTGGTACCTCATTGTAGTTTTGATTTGCATTTCTCTGATAATGAGTGATGTTGAGCATCTTTTCATGTGTTTGTTAGCCATTTTTATATCTTCCTTGGAGAAATGTCTGTTAAGTTCTTTGGCCCACTTTTTAATTGGGTTGTTTATTTTTCTAGAATGGAGCTGCAGGAGTTGTTTGTA
>ML661883.1:16138710-16193505 GCA_007570785.1 Antilocapra americana | reverse complement strand
TATAGTTTTCTATATACAAGTCTTTTGATTCTTTAGGTAGAAATACTCCTAAGTATTTTATTCTTTTTGTTTCGATGGTGAATGGGATTGTTTCCTTAATTTCTCTTTCTGATTTCTCACTGTTAGTGTATAGGAATGCCAGGGATTTCTGTGTGTTGATTTTGTATCCTGAAACTTTGCTATATTCACTGATTAGCTCTAGTAATTTTCTCGTAGAGTCTTTAGGGTTTTCAATATAGAGGATCATGTCATCAGCAAACAGAGAGAGTTTTACTTCTTCTTTTCCAATCTGGATTCCTTTGATTTCTTTATCTGCTCTGATTGCTGTGGCCAAAACTTCCAAAACTATGTTGAATAGTAGTGGTGAGAGTGGGCACCCTTGTCTTGTCCCTGATTTCAGGGGGAATGCTTCCAGTTTTTCACCATTGAGGATAATGTTTGCTGTGGGTTTGTCATATATAGCTTTTATTATGTTGAGGTATGTTCCTTCTATTCCTACTTTTTGGAGGGTTTTTATCATAAATGGATGTTGAATTTTATCAAAGGCTTTCTCTGCATCTATTGAGATAATCATGTGATTTTTATTTTTTAATTTGTTAATGTGGTGTATTACATTGATCGATTTACGAATATTGAAGAATCCTTGCATCCCTGGGATAAAGCCTACTTGATCATGATGTATGATCTTTTTGATGTGTTGTTGGATTCTATTTGCTAGAATTTTGTTGAGGATTTTTGCGTCTAAGTTCATCAGTGATATTGGCCTGTAGTTTTCTTTTTTTGTGGCATCTTTGCCAGGTTTTGGAATTAGGGTGATGGAGGCATCATAGAATGAGTTTGGAAGTTTACCTTCGTCTGCAATTTTCTGGAAGAGTTTGAGTAGAATAGGTGTTAGCTCTTCTCTAAATTTTTGGTAGAATTCAGCTGTGAAGCCATCTGGTCCTGGGCTTTTGTTTTTTGGAAGATTTCTGATTACGGTTTCAATTTCCGTGCTTGTGATGGGTCTATTAATATTATCTATCTCTTCCTGGTTTAGTCTTGGAAAGTTGTACTTTTCTAGGAATTTGTCCATTTCATCCAAATTGTCCAGTTTATTTGCATATAGTTGCTGATAATAGTCTCTTATGATCCTTTGTATTTCTGTGTTTTCTGTTGTGATCTCTCCGTTTTCATTTCTAACCTTCCCCCAATGTTTTAAGTAATGATGGCAGATTTGCTCAGGTGGCTCAGCAGGTAAAGAATCTACCTGCAATGGAGGAGGCACAGGAAATGTGGGTTCTACCCCCAGGTCAGGAAGTTCCCTTGGAGGAGGTCATGGCAACCCACTCCAATATTCTTGCCTGGAGAATCCCATGGACAGAGGAGCCTGGCAGGTTATAGTCCATGGGGTCACAAAGAGTTGGACACAGTTAAAGCAACTGAGCACACACAGTGTAGGAAAAGCCATTCATCTGAGGCCTGCTGCTGCTGTTACTACTGTCTGTCCAACCCCATAGCCGGCAGCCCACCAGGTTCCTCCGACGCTGGGATTCTCCAGGCAAGAATACTGCAGTGGGTTGCCATTTTCTTCTCCAATGCATGCATGCATGCTAAGTCGCTTTAGTCGTGTCTGACTCTGGGCAACCCTATGGACAGCAGCCCACCAGGCTCCTCTGTCCACGGGATTCTCTAGGCAAAAATACTGGAGTGGGTTGTCATTTCCTTCTCCTTATCTGAGGACGGTACTTCTCCAACTGTTTATAGAAAAGTGTCAATTTGTCCCCCATCCATCCTTGACTGATATTTTTATAAAGTACAATAAGGAATAAATTACTAGAAGCATAAAGTAAAAAATAGGAATATATAAAGCAAACAAAAGCCATACATTATAGCCATATTTTTATCATCAAATCGAACAGACATAAGGTAAATTCCAAACTGCCATACAAGTTTCTTCAGCTTATTTTCAATGTCTCATGTTCCCTAGCAGACAGATGAAAAGTTGTGAGAGATCATCTCTGGTCCACAGACCACAATAGAGGACTTTACCAAGGAACGTATTTATTTTCTAGGGTTTAATTTCTTGTCTATTTATTCAATTCTTTTCAAACACTCTATGAATTTTTCACTCTCATTAGGCATTCTGTTTAAATCCTTCCTGTATTCCTCTTAGAAATTCAAAGTACCTTTTGATGGAAAAAGCTTTGGAAGACCTCTATTCAGTTCAGTAGCTAGGACTGAGATGATAAATTGCTTTACCAATTTCAGCTGCTTGCTGGGCGGCACATTTCAGGCCACAGAGCCCAGCACCCCAGCCCTACAAGCCTCTCTCCCCTCGTATTCCTACTTATCACCTCAGAGAGGCCCTCAAATTATTTTTAAGGCTCAGGGGTATTTTTATTCAATTTCCCTTAGTTCTCCCAAAGCCGAATGGCAAACTCCTTACTCTCCTGTTCTTTTGGCTTTCATTTTTATTTCCCCAGTATTTTATTTCTGCTTTTGTGAATTCTCCACAAGAGAAGAAATGTAAACATTAGTACACAATAAACACATAACTCTTCTAGTTGAGGAAAATAGAAACATATAAAAAATCTACTTATACTAGAATCTCTAGTAAAGGAGGAACTCGTGGTTAAAAAAACTCATTTTAGGCACTAGAATATTTTGGCTAAATTTATGGAATATAGATCTCTCATGGACAAAATAAAAATCATATTTGTAGAATTTTCCTAAAAAGCTTTTGATGGGCGAGTCTGATAAGACTTTGATGTGATATAATTTGTCAAAATGTACATTCAATAGTTGTAAGTTGATTTTTAATAATTTATTTGTATTTAATTGGAGGATGATTGCTTTACAATCTTGTGTTGGCTTCTGCCATATATTAACATGAATCAGCCATAGCTATACATATGTCCTCTGCCTCCTGAGCCTCCCTTCCACCTCCCATCGCTTAAAAGTTGATTTTGATTTTTAATTATCCACAGCCAGCAGTGAGTTCTCCTTGAAGAAATTCAGTAGAAAGCTCTGTACAAGGTCAAATCATCGCTGCTCTGAGCCTAGTTCCGGTGGTTGACAATTTGTGTGAATTTTAACACGTCATTTATAGGGTTTCCGACTTGCTATTTGTCCAATACAGTGAAATCTTTCAGAGAAAGAGTGGAGACCAAAAGAAGGCGCATGGCTAGAATTTAAAAGCCAAGTCACCTCCCTGCAATAAAATAGTCACTACTGACTAATGACTTAATGTGAATTTCATCTGAGCTTTTTCATTGACTGCTTCTTACCAGGCTTTGTTCTAAGTATTTCAAAGGAATGAACTCCTATAAGTCTCAGAACCACAGGATGAGGCATATGCTGTCTTTATTCCCACTTTGCATTTGAGCAAACCAAAGCACAGAAGGATTCAATCACTTGCCCAGGGGCATATAGCTAGGAGGTCAAGGTGCTGAGGTTTGTGCTAAATTCAATCCTGAGTTTACGATCTTAGTGTTCTGCTGTATCTTATCCTAGTGCTACATATGATCTCATTAATACAGGCACCCCAGTGCCATTTTTAACTTTAGTTGAGAAGTCCTGGTAATTTTACATATTAAATACTTTTAAACTCTATCCCTTGTTCTAAACTTATTCCCACTGTTTCATCCAGGTAATTCACTCATGGATCAATAAATAATTGTTCATTAGTAAGGCATTATCAGGCATTTGCTAGATTCTGGGTCTGTCATGGTGAATAAAGCGCATTCTCTGCCATAATAGTGCTTATTATCTCTCAAAAGATAGTACAGAAGATGAGATTATTTATGACAATGACTGTATTTCCTCTTTACTTACTTCTTACACTCTTTGCCTCTAGTTTCAATGATGGCAATTGGTAAAATTGCCTCTAGTCTCTAACCTCTCATGCATATATTTTTTCATAATTCTGTTCGTTTGTTAGGATTGTCTTCTCTACTTGAACCCTTTTCCATCTTTTATCTCATGGCTTATAGTTACTTGCTAGAATCACTTCCTCTAGGAGCTCTACCCATACGCTAGTTAAACTGGTCTAAAAGCAAACCACACTAGTGTGTGTTTGTTCCTTGATCAAGTACTGTGTCTTCTTTATTTAATAAAGATTCTGTCTTAGTCTGTTCAGGCAGCCCTAAGAAAATAACTTAGACCAAGTGGACTATACACAGCAGAAATTTATTTCTCACAGTTCTGAAGGCTGGAAAGTGCCAGATCAAAGCACCAGCAGATCCAATGTCTGGTGAGGACTCATCTCTTCATTCATAGATGGCATCTTTTCACTATGTTCTCACAAAGTATGAAACAGAGAGGAATCTCTTTGGGGCTTCTTTTGTGAGGACCCTAATCCCCTTCATGAGGGCTCTACCCTCATGACCTAATCAGCTCCCAAAGGCCCCACCTCTTAATACCATCACTTTTGGGGTTCATCATATGGATTTGAGAGGGAAGAGACGCATTCACCCCATAGCAAGTGTCAAGGGCAGGATCTAGTGTAGCGCTGACATTTAGCAAATATATATAGAAATGAACCAGAGAAGTTGTTAACTTGAACCAGAGAGTTGTTCAGTCCTCTCTCCCAAGTCTGCAGTTCCTCCCACTTGCTTGCCAGAAGAGAATATTTATAGCTACATCCTAGTGAGTATAATCAATATTCTTCCCAACCACCATTCTTGTTCAGGCACATACTAAGTTCTTGCTTCACCCAAGATTAAACACTTCAGTTCTACAGATCTGGGAAAATTCACAGTCCTGCCCATTCCCACCATCTGTACATTTGAAGAGTGTTGTTATATAGCTGCTCAGTCATGTCCAAATTTTTGTGACTCTGTGGACTGTAGCCCACCAGGCTCCTCTGTCCATGGGATTTCCCAGGCAAGAATACTGGAGTGGGTTGCAATTTCCTTTTCCAGAGGATCTTCCCAACCCAAGGGTGGAATCTGGGTCTCCTGAATTGCGGGTCGATTGTTTACCACTGACCTACCAGGGAAGCCCATATATTTGAAGATAGGCAAATGATTATTTACCTTTAGCAAGCATAAAGGGAAAAAAAGCATTGGATGATTCTGTAACAATATGGCAGTCTATTATTTATCTTCAAAATAAGCTGGGAGGGGTTGACCCCATAATATAGTACATAGCAATTATATTTTATCATATTTTAGAGCAAGATTTCACATACACTATGGGTGTTGACAAGCTGATTCTGTTATCAAAGCATATTATTTTTGTTCAATATAATAGGAAGGTCCAAAAACATTATCCAGCAAAGATCATGGCTGAAATATAGTTTCTACCAAAAATGGGATAGAAATTATAGGTCAGAAAAAAAAATTTAAATTGCATTTGCAAACTAAGTAACTAACCCAACCCAACCCATTTGTCAATAATGAAAAAACTCCTCATTTTATTTTTTAAAGTCTTAGACTTCCAAGGATATTTTATTTTCTTTTAAAAGTGTCTATTGTTGTATTCGTAACGAAAATTAATGAATTGAGGTTTTACTTCCATGAAAATAAATTTAAAATTTACTTATTTGGCCTTGCTGCTTGGCATATGGGATCTTAGTTTCCCTACCTAGGATTGAACCAGCAGCCCTTGCAGTGGAAGTACAGAATCTTAACCACTGGACCACCAGGGAAGTCCCCCCAAAATAAGTTTAATATTTAAAGTTTAAGGAGAAGAATCATCATTGTGCTTTTCTGCCTCAATCTGTGGAAAGAGAAATTGACATTTTCTGCAAGTTTTAGAAAAGTCTTAATAGTAAAAGGCAATGAACCGACAGATTTCTATATTACTCCTGGAGTTATAGTTGTGAGCTATGTGTTCTCATTTTAAAACAGAAGCAGTATCCAACCTTCAAAGTACAACGAGAAGAGAATCAGTCCCTGAGAAATGGTCCGCTTCAATCCTTCTGTATTCTACTATAAAATGTGGCAGAAGCAAATAAGAGTTTATTTACTGCTGTATAAAACTTTGGCTGAAGAGGCAAGGAAAGGAAGTCTGCTTTCGATTTCAACCATCTGGAAATATTACAGCTCAAAGCTAAGATCTTCCAATTTTCTTGTAGGATAAGTAGCGTGTTTCTTCTTAACTCGACACTGTAGGCCAGAACAGAGGTCACAGAAATGATGCTTTTATAGGTAAATTTCCCCATGTAGCTGTACCACTCCTCAGGAACTTTCAAAAACTTGAGGGAAAAAATGCATTAATGATGGTCTTTTTAAATGTGAAATCCCCACACGTTTTAAATTAGAGAAATTATTTGCAAAGTCATCATTGTCCTGTTTTGTAATCCCTCCTAAATGTAGAATGTAGCTCTTTTACATCTATTCACCCTCAAAACTGATTTTTTTTTTTCTCTTCAAAATAAATAAGAATCACTTTTTTCTCAAGAATATCTGGATGGGTGATTTTCCCCAATTCTGAGATCAGCCCTCTAAAGGATTGTTTAACACTTTACACATCACTTAACCCCTTGGAACTTCTGTTTCTCTTTCTGTAAAGTAATACTGACCACCCACTGAACCCCAGGGCAGGGAGACGGGAGTGCACCAGGGCTGAAGAGAAAAGTGTGATGCAAATTCTAGGCAGACAGTGTGGTCTCCCATAGAAAAGCTTCAGTTAACCCCCAGGAAAGCAAAGGGTTTTGGTTCTCATTCAGAAATTAAGTGACCTTTGAGAGTCCATCTACTCTTTTTTTTTTTTTTAATTGGTTTTGCCATACAATGACATGAAACCGTCATGGGTTTACATATGCTCCCCCTCCAGAACCCCCCTCCCACCTCCCTCCCGATTCCCTCCCCCTGGGAAATCTCCGTGCACCAGCCCCAAGCATCAATACTGAGTCCATCTACCCTGAAAGCCTCAACTTTCCTCTCTGGACAGTGTTTATCCTCAATTCAAACTCTCTTATTTGTCTTGTTTATTTTGGTCTAATTATTTTTTTTCTTCTATGCTTCTATCCCTTTTATTTTTTATAATATTTATCTGGTTTCTTTTTTTAAACAATGTTTCCTTCTATCCATTTTCTTTTCTCAACACATTCAAATTTATTGATTTATTTTTGCTTAAAAAGTATGAAAATTGTTATAAGATCTCAGCGATCTTCTTGGGAAAAGCCACTTGGAAATAATAAACATAAATAACAACAAATACTTTGAAAGCTCCCAGAACTGATGAAATCCTTTTGCTGTTTCCAAACAATAGACAGAAGAGAATTCAAATTCCTTAATTTCTCCCTTTAACTTATCCTCAATCTGTTCTGATCTTGGAGGAAAAAGGCACTGTATTTAAATCCTCCTGCCATTTTAATCTTAAATATACAGAAACTTTTGCACTGAGAGTTGAGAAAGGAATTTTTCCTGAGACAGAGGACAGAGCTCAGACAATGAAAATATAACTATGAACAGCAGCAAAAATGATCAAGGTAAGATAATCACGTAAGTTACAACTCACCACAGTTAATTCAAAGAGGCAAACCCGATTCATATTGTCTTTACTTATGATTGGGGCAATGTTACTTAAATAAGAGGCCTGCCACACAGTGCTTAACAATTCTATTTATTATTTAATGATTTGTGGTTTTCATGATACTTGCTGTCCAAGGACATGCTCTTTTATAAAAAGGTTTGCGGCTCTCACTCTTCCAAGGCAAAAAAAATATTGGAAACGTGGCTTTCATGATAATAGATATAATACACTCAGTTTGTTTCTGTCTTGCACTTCACTTTTGTTCTCCAGTATGTTGATTACACTGAGTCCTGGACACCATTTGCAGATTTCAAAAGCTGAATGGAGAATAGGCACCTGTGACAATAGCCCCAGGTGGGTGTCAAAGAGCTTTACTGACAGCAGCAGAGAGCGTGGTTCGTTGGCAGGAGCTCTAAAGTGCCTGTGTTCCCTTGGATCCAGTTGTGCTTTTCTTGGAGTGAATATTGGATCTTATTTCCGTATTGAGAGAGAAAAAATATAGGAAAGAGATAGAGAAACTGTAAGATGTTTTTAGTTGACATCAAGCAGTACATATAAAAAATAAAATATAGAAATGCATCTGGTCTTTAAAAAGAAACAAAGACTGAAAATAAAAGAAAGTCCTCTAAAAGGCAAAGAAGAAAAAGAGTTCTTTGCAGAGAGTCATAGTACAAAAACTAGGACTGTACCAATTAAACCCTTAGTTATGTAAAATTTTCCAGGTTTTTCTGTTTTGCAGTTTCACTCCAAATTTCAGACCAGAAATACAAGCTGGTCCCAGAAGTGATAGAAGCTGTCAAAATAAGGTGCTGGGGAACAGAAGCTGTGAAAAGAACATGGATCTAGCATAATATGATAGTATGAGAAAAGAAGCATAAAAAGGCATGAGATGTCCACATCCTTCACATGAGAATTGGATTATATTTCAAGCACCCTGAGGAATAAGAAGCTATAAAATAATGGAGAAGAAAAGGAAACAGGGAGAAGAACAGAACAGAAGGGCAACAACTGATCTCTGAGGTCCTTCAGATGAAGTACAGATGATGGGAACTGAGGTACTCCAGCTGACTGGCATCACCAACTACCAGAGATCTGAATGACACTATCGTAGATCTCCTGGCCCAATCAATCCAGCTACTATCTGACTGAAACTGCCTGAGAGATTCAGGGCAAAACCACCTTGCAACCCATAGATCTGTGGGGGAAAATTGTTCAAAAAGTAGATCCATCCTCTAACCGAGGTGAGGCATTTTTTTTTTTTAAAATCATGTTATCCCATCCAGTGTATTAACAACAAAGTTAATAAAGTTTGCCAACAAAGTTTCGTATAGTCAAAATTATGGTTTTTCCAGTAGTCATGTATGAATGTGGACGTTGGACCATAAAGCATGGCTCAGAATTGATGCTTTCAAACTGTGGTGTTAGAGAAGACTCTTGAGAGTCCCTTGGACAGCAAGGAGATCAGACCAGTCAGTCCTAAAGGAAATCAACCCTGAGTATTTATTGGAAGAACTGATGCTAAAGCTGAAGCTCCAAAACTTTAGCCACCAGATGCGAAGAGCCCACTCATTGGAAAAGACCCTGATCCTGGGCAAGATTGAAGACAGGAGAAGAAGGGAACGACAGAGGATGAGATGGTTGGTTGACTTCACTGACTCAGTGGACATATGTGTGTGTTAATCGCTTGGTTGTATCTGACTTTTCAACTCCATGGACTGTAGCCAGCCAGGCTCCTCTGTCCATGGAATTCTCCAGGCAAGAATACTGGAATGGGTTGCCAATCCCTTCTCGAGGGATCTTCCTGACTCAGGGATCGAACCTGGGTTTCCTGCATTGCAGGCAGATTCTTTACCATCTGAGCCACTAGGACTTGAGTTTGAACAAACTCAAGGAGATAGTGAAGGACAGGGGAGCTGGCATGCTACAGTTCATGGAGTTGCAAAGAGTTGGACATGACTTAGTAATTGAAAAACAACAACAATCCCATAAAAAACAAGAACAATGCTTTTTTAAAAATTGTTATTGTTTTGAATCTGTGGTCAATACTTTTGGCAAAAATATCTATACATTCCAAAGATGTAATTTGTCACCAAAAGCATTAATTCTGCATTCGTCCAGAAGGCAAAGTGGAGTGAATATCAGAAGCATACAAAGTTTCTTCTACAATTGCTTAAGCTATGAAAATTCCAAAGACTCTGATTTGGTAAGTAATTTCAAAACCAAGGCATAAAGGAATGCGTTTCTCCATGAATCATGGTGAAATTTCTGAATTTCTTCATGTAACTATCTCCAAGTTGTTAAAAGAACTAGTGATATGAAATAATAAACAGATGCTTCTATGACAAATGCTGAGGAGACGGGAATATATTGTAACATAGGATACTGATCAGTGATCACTTAGCCATGCTTCCTTAGATGTATACAAATCAGGTATATTCGAGGAGTATATGAGTTTCTTGCTATTTATTTAACTTGTTGAGTTCTTCAGGTCAGCTTGAAGAACCATTATTTTTGTTGTGAAGTGGAAATTATGGTTCTCATATTACACAAGACTTTTGCCATGACGACATAATAGTCATAGAAAGAAACAAATCCGATCTTAAACTGCAATAATAACATTTAACCTAATATTTCAGAACCCTGATGGCTTCAAGGGGCAACAACAGCTGAAATGGTAGTAGGGGAGGGGAGGACTTTCAAAACCAAGACTGGCCCCCCAAAACACAAACCAAAGTTTTCCACTGAATGACAATTAATAATCGGTTATACCAGTTCATATATAAAGCATAACATTTTATCCTTTCCTTTGCCAGTCTTTTTTTTTTCATTTTCAGTGTCCTTGTATCTTTTCCAACTGACCCTTTAGTACACTTAGTAGAAGCCTTCTTTCTGTGTGGTGATAGTTATAATGTCAATATGTAAAAATAGGTCTTAAACAAACAAAAACAAAGACCTCTCTTCATTATTTTTTTTCAAAATTACTCTGTACCAGCCCTGCCTTAAGCATTGCAGCAAATAACTATGATTCAAAAAAGAGTAAAGTCACGCACGGTGATCAATAACAACGCTTGGATGCTGAACTTTTTTTTCTGATATTGGACCAACGCTGCCATTTGGCACCAGTAAACAGGACTTGTATTACCAACTTCCTTTAGCAGAGTTGGCTATAACCTCTTCTCTAGCTGCCGCTGCCATCTAGGATTTGTCTGCATATTTGAGGAGGTGAGCCAGGAAAAACAGTTGTCTTTGCCCAAGAACATAAGTCTATCCAGTAGTGGAATAAGCCAAAGATATCTAAGTGAGCTTTGGGTTTTGCACTCAGCTTAAAAGTGATCCTTCCCTTGATCTTCCCAATGTGTTTTCTTAAAGGTATTGAAAGCTGAAGGCCTCTGAAGAAAGGTTTCTGCAAACAAAGCCCAAGAGCACTAAAAACCTCAAACCCATGTAAACAGGATCAGCTGTTTGCGCTAACCTCTTGCTCACTAGTAGCCAATTAGCTAACTCCACACTCCCACACACCCCAGCATGTTCTCAGAATAATAATGATGTCTCAGGAGGGTTAAACAAATGACCAGAAATCACATAGCTAGTGCCTGGATTAGCAGAGTGAGAATTAGAACCAATCCCCAAACCCAGCAAGCCTGCTCCTCCCTGCCATGCTGTTTCTTGGTCTGCAGGCCAACTTTCCTAGTCTTTACAACAAATTTAAAGAAGTCTGAGATAGATAACTGCCCTGAAGGAGTTTCATTCTCATTCAGGAAACAAGATGGAAACATATATTGATTATATCCTAATAAAATAATAAAATAGTCCCAAAGGTCTCACTGCATAGCAATGTCTTTAACATCAACATTTCCCTGAAATTTTCAACAGTAGAAAATACTAAATGTGTCAGTTGAACAGGTTAACTCTTACATGCTATTTCACGTGGAGCAAAGAAGAGAAAAGAAATTTGGGGCTGAACCAAAGAGAGCCTTGAGATATCATCTGGGCACTGTCTTTTCTGATCAGGTCATTCTGCTGCCCCAGGAAACATACTTTCCTTTCAACACACTCTGTGTATTTTTCATTGTCTATGTATGGTCAAGGTTTTCTTTGCATTTTAAAAAGATAGTTACTAATTGAATAAATAGACACTGAATTTTTCAAAGGCTAGAAAAGCTTATTGTTGTTGTTGTTTAGTTTCTAAGTCACGTCCGAATCTTGAGATCTATGGACTAAGGCTTCTTTGTCCATGGGTTTTCCAGGCAAGAATACTGGAGTGGGTTGTCATTTCCCTCTCCAAGGAAAGTTTATACTCACTGACAAAAATACATATTTTAATTTTACTTCTTGGAGCCAGTGGTCCCAACCTTTACTTTTCCCCCCAGTTTGTGATTCATAGATTTAAAAAAGCATGTTTGAAAATGAGATGGTTTAGTGTTTAGGTTAGAGAGAGATTCATTGAGTCCCTGGGTTATATCTAGAAGGCCACTTTGTACATAATGTCACCATGTAGAATATGTATCTACTGGGTACTGAGAGTTCATGTACACATAACAATTAAGATAACATTTTAATCTGAGGTTTATTAATCTAACAAAGAAATGGGCATTTCCTTTTTACTCAGTAGAAGCCAGTCCTTAAGTTCAGGAACTTCTAGATGGTAAATAGAGCTGCTGGGCCATGTAGTCATCTGTGCTTGGGTTGAAATCCTTTCGCGATTAATAATTTTATCCATGTATTTGTTTCTTTGCACTTTTATGTAAGCTCAAGACTTTCAGGTACAGCAAACTGCTAATGTCTGTGACATCTTCAAACTGCCCTCTCAAATTTGTACAATAACACTGATCATTCAGATGGAGAACAGACATAAAAGGGAAACACCTCTATGCAGCCATATTATTTAGAATTTTTAAATTTTTCTTTTTTGTCAGAAGTATACACAATAATTTTCTTCTCTGATAAGCAAAGATTCGAAAATGGAAATTAATTTTATACTACTCACTATTTCTTATTTTAGATATATAAATAGCAATGGTTGGACTTCTATCAGAAGTGTCACCAAAAGCTATGCATTTGACCCACACTCTGCGAAACTTTCATAGAAACAGCTTTACCAAATGTTTGATTTGTCTTTTTTTCTAATAGTTAACAGTGAAAGACACAATAAGATGCAGTGTTATTTAACTGGCTTTTGCTTGAACTCTCAAGATGTTAAGGAAACGGGAAAATAACCTTCAAGTCTTGACTCTAGGAAAAGGTTTGTTTCCCCTGAGAAGCCAATAAGGGTTTACTGATATTGTGGGTTCTGGCACTGATGTTATTTACACCTTTGCCTTGGTCATTAGAAAATTCAGAATAAATGGAGCCAATATAATTAATCAGGACCTAACAAGTTATACCAATTTGTAATAACCTCTGGCTTCATTTGCTATTCTATCCTTTTATTTTGTAAGCTTTTTTTTTTTCAAATGTGACTTCTCCTACTGTTACTGACTGAACTGTGATAATTCAAAATTCATGTGTTGAAGTCAAACCACTGATGTGATTATATTTAGGGATGGGCCTTTAAAGAAATGATTAAGCTTAAAATGAGGTCAGAAGAGTGGGACCCTAATCCCATAGGACTGGTGTCCTTATAAAAAGAGGAAAAGACTCCAGAGACCTTTCTCTTTATTCACAGAGGAAGGCTGGGTGAGGACACAGTGAAAGTGGGCCTCTGCAAACCAGGAGGAAAGGTCTCAGAAGAAACCAACCCTGCCAACACCTTGATTTTGGACTTATAGCCAGAATTGTAAGAAAATAAATTTCTGTGCTCTAACCTACCCAGTCTATGGTATTCTGTTATGGCAGTTCAAACAGACTGATATACATAACATGATCTCTTTTTGGTCTAATTTTTTTTGTCAGTAAAACATTCAAGGTAGGAAAGAGAAGCTGTCCTATGTCAGCCATATGCCCATCCCTCATTTTCCTGTTACCTCAGTGATCCTGGTCTATCCTCTGTCCTTACAGAGAGAGATTAGTGTGGATGTGACAAACTTCTGGGACATTTACTGTGCCATTTTATTCAATATTTGGAAGTTCTCTCTCCTTCTAACCACATCTTCCTCTTTTTATTTATTTTGATAAGTACTATTCTTAAGGTCTTTATTGAATTTGTTACAGTATTGCTTCTGTTGTATGTTTTGGTTTTTTGGCCACAAGGCATATAGGATCTTCGCTCCCCGATCAGGAATCAAACCTGCATCCCCTTCATTGGAAGGTGAAGTCTTAACTACTGGACTGCCAGAAAAGTCCCCATACCTCCCTCTTTTATCTTTTGCATATGTCCAGGAAGGGACAAACTCTAAGGAGCAGTACATTTTTATGCAAATAATAAAATCTCAGTTCATGTCAACCCATTTTTGTGTCTTGTAAATGCTCTTGTTTTAGATTTCAATGGCTTTCTTGGCTATTCCTCCCTGGCCTAATAATAGCTGTTCCAAAAATGTCAGGGGTGGACTCTGATCTTAGTGGTTTCTGGATGCTATTCTCTTACAGCTACAAGGTGATAAGAGAGGAATATGCACTCGAGGTGACATCTGGCATTTTACAGAGTACCTAAAATCACATATATCGCCACTTCCTTTGGAAACAGTATAAACTTTACTAAACAATCCAAGAAACAAAAAAATTCATACACACTTTAGTATGAAAGTTGTATTACTTATGAATGAATAACCATGACATTATTATGTCAAGAGGACATTTGTCTCTTCCTTGCCTTTAGTTCCTTTATGTGTTTCTATGTTAACTAATGATACATGATATCACACCAAAATGCCATCTCTCTAATAAAGAGGCAACTCCACTGACCCAGAGAGATGACAGGAGATTTATAGTTCCTCTCACCACAATTACTGATATGAGCTGAGTCATTTCAAACAAGTGAAGATGGCAGAAAATTGCAAAACTGATTTCCTAACACTGTGCAATCAACTTGGGACATTTATAACATATTTTTTACAGCCAAGTTGCTTGCTAAGAGTGCTCGGTTGTTTGATCACCACTTGTTTCTTTAGTTAGCTGCTATAACAAAATACTATAGATTGCATGGTTTGAACAATAAGCATTGATTTTTGGAGGCTAGGAAATCCAAGATCAAGGTGCTCGAAGATTCAGGGTCTCGTGAAAATCCTCCTCCTGTTTTGGAGATGGCTGCCTTCTTGCTGTAACTTTGCATGGCAATCAGAGAGATCATTTCTCTCATGTCTCTTCTTATAAGGGCACCAATCCCACTTCTGAGACCTCTACCCTAATGACCTAGTTATCTTCCAAAGGCTCTCCTTTCAAAGATCATCATGGTGGTAATTAGGGCTTTAGCATAGGAATCTGGAAGGAATACATTTACTCAGTCCCTCACATCACTGCTTTGAGGACTAATGAGGCAAAATGTTACTGTAGGAGGGATCTCCTTGAAGTTGAGAGGGAGCCACTGCACACCCTGAACACTGTCATCTAGTTTTAGCTGTGTTGGAACATCGGGCTTGCCTTTTTAAAAGAACATCTGAAACTCTCACAAAGTAACTTGAAAGGTCAAAATTTGATCAGATGATGGGATGAGAGCTTCTAGTGAGCTGTGTCCAAGAGTGTACTCAGTAGATGTTATTGTGACCAAAAGGTCTTGGAGAGCTCAGAGCTGTCAATGGCTTCAGAGATTTCAAAGGCAACTCTTCCTACTGCTTTTAATCCTAGACTTTTAAGAATCACAAAGTTCCAAAAATGAATACATTCTGAAGCTAACCCTTAAGCAGACACTTCTTTCAGCTTTCCAGTTATTCTGGAACGTATGGGTGTTAAGAGAATATTGACCATCTTTGACTTTGAAACTTGAATACAACAAAAATTTTCTATTAACCTCTTGAAACACACATATGCTCTTGACTTAACTCAAAAGACTAACACACAAGTCCCTCAATATTTCCTTGCAGCTAAGGTTCATTTCAATTTTACCTCTAGTTATTTTCAGCTTTAACAGGAAAATATTTAGGATAAATTTTTTTTCTAATTCTATAAAATGAATACTCAATATATGTGTAAGTGTACAATCATACATTTGTGTCTGTGTGCATGTGCTTAAGTATATATATGTAGATACCCGTATATATCTAAGATGAAAATTTGCATTTACTTGTTTTTAATTTTTTTCATTGTGAAACTAACTTATTATTTTTCTCCTTATTTCTCAAATAAAATGCATCATAGAACTTCAAGGATAAGAGTGTTTTAGAGGACATTGTCTTCAACTATGCATGTTAACTGCTTTAATTCCTTGGCACTGACATTTTCTACTTTACTAAATCATTGGTTTGGATATAGTGATCTACATCAACTAAGAGTGAGTGAAGACTAGGAGAGATATGTGGACATATTTTATGGCTGACATTCATTTTCTTGTCTTTTAAAATCTACATATATTAATTAGAGGGGAAGTTCCCCTGGAGGAGGAAAAGGCAACCTGCTCCAATATTCTTGTTTAAAAAATCCCATGGACAGAGGAACTTGGTGGGCTACAGTCCATGGGGTCACAAAGAGGCAGACACGACTGCTCAACTGACCACACATATTAATCAGATCTGTGAAAATAATACATCTAAATGTGCCCTATTAACAGTGAAATAGCTGGTGATGAAACTTTATTAACGAAGCATGTATTTTAAGTTAATTGCTTCCAAATGTCTTTGGTTGCTTCTTCATCAAGCAAAACTTTCTTCGTCATGCAACTCAAATATATGTATATTTGTACTACTGCAAATATATATTATCTATATTACCAGACAAATGCAAAAAATAAATTTAAAAATCATTATATAAAGATAAAATTACATTAATAATTTTATTATTTAATAATGGTCCCCAAACAGGTTGTTCTCATTAAAATATTATAAGCAATTGTATTAGTCTGAATATTCTTTTCTCTCTTTTAGTGACAATGAGTTTTCATTGGCTTATCATAATAAAGCTCATTTCTTACTCACATTAGAATATACTGTGGGTATCTTTGCAGCCAAAGATGCAGAAGCTCTATACAGTCAGCAAAAACAAGACCAGGAGCTGACTGTGGCTTGGATCATGAACTCCTTATTGCCAAATTTAGACTGAAATTGAAGAAAGTCCGGAAAACTACTAGACCATTCAGGTGTGACTTAAATCAAATCCCTTATAATTATACAGTGGAAGTGAGAAATAGATTTAAGGGACTAGATCTGATAGACCTGGAGTACCTGGTGAACTATGGACGGAGGTTCGTGACACTGTACAGGAGACAGGGATTAAGACCATCCCCAAGAAAAAGAAATGCAAAAAAGCAAAACAGCTGTCTGAGGAGGCCTTACAAATAGCTGTGAAAAGAAGAGAAGAGAAAAGCAAAGGAGAAAAGGAAAGATATTTCCATCTGAATGCAGAGTTCCAAAGAATAACAAGGTGAGATAAGAAAGCCTTCCTCAGCGATCAATGCAAAGAAATAGAGGAAAACAACAGTATGGGAAAGACTAGAGATCTCTTCAAGAAAATTAGAGATACCAAGGGAACATTACATGCAAAGATGGGCTCAATAAAGGACAGAAATGGGATGGAGAAGCAGAAGATATTAAGAAGAGGTGGCAAGAATACACAGAACAACTGTACAAAAACGATCTTCATGACTCATAATCATGATGATGTGATCACTCACCTAGAGCCAGACATCCTGGAATGTGAAGTCAAGTGGGCCTTAGAAAACATCACTACAAACAAAGCTAGTGGAGGTGATGGAATTCCAGGTGAGCTCTTTAAATCCTAAAAGATGATGCTGTGAAAGTGCTGCACTCAATATGCCAGCAAATTTGGAAAACTCAGCAATGACCACAGGACTGGAAAAGGTCAGTTTTCATTCCTATCCCAAAGAAAGGCAATGCCAAAGAATGCTCAAACTACTGAATAATTGCACTGATTTCACACACTAGTAAAGTAATGCTCAAAATTCTCCAAGCCAGCAATACCATGAACCATGAACCACGGATGTTCAAGCTGGTTTTAGAAAAGGCAGAGGAACCAGAGATCAAATTGCCAACATCTGTTGGATCATCGAAAAAGCAAGAGAGTTCCAGAAAAATGTCTACTTCTGCTTCATTGACTATGCCAAAACCTCTGACTGTGTGGATCACAATAAACTGTGGAAAATTCTTAAAGAGATGGGAATACCAGACCATCTGACCTGTCTCTTGAGAAATCTGTATGTAGGTCAGGAAGCAACAGTTAGAACTGGACATGGAACAACAGACTGCTTCCAAATAGGAAAAGGAGTACGGCAAGACTGTATATTGTCACCCTGCTTATTTAACTTATATGCAGAGTACATCATGAGAAACGCTGGGCTGGATGAAGCACACACTGGAATTAAGATTGCCGGGAGAAATATCAATAACCTCAAATATGCAGATGACACCGCCCTTATGGCAGAAAGTGAAGAAGATCTAAAAAGCCTCTTGTGGCAAGTGAAAGAGGAGAGTGAAAAAGTTGGCTTAAGGTTCAGCATTAAGAAAACTGACATCATGGCATCTGGCCCCATCACTTCATGGGAAATAGATGTGGAAACAGTGTTAGACATTTTTTTTGGGGGGGGAGGGCTCCAAAATCACTGTAGATGGTGACTGCAGCAATGAAATCAAAAGACGCTTACTCCTTGGAAAGAAAGTTATGGCCAACCTGGATATCATATTGAAAAGCAGAGACATTATTTTGCCAACAAAAGTCTGTCTAGTGAAGGCTATGGTTTTTCCAGTAGTCATGTATGGATGTGAGAGTTGGACAGTGAAAAAGGCTGAGCACTGAAGAATTTGAACTGTGGTGTTGGAGAAGACTCTTGAGCATCCCTTGGACTGCAAGGAGATCCAACAAGTCCATCCTAAAGGAGATCAGTTCTGGATGTTCACTGGAAGGACTGATGTTGAAGCTGAAACTCCAATACTTTGGCCACCTCATGTGAAGAGTTGACTCATTGGAAAAGACCCTGATGCTGGGAAGGATATAGGGCAGGAGGAGAAGGGGAAGACAGAGGATGAGATGGCTGGATGGCATCACCAACTCAATGGACATGGGTTTGGGTAGACTCCAGGAGTTGTTGATGGACAAGGAGGCCTGGCATGCTGCAGGTCATGGGTTTGCAGAGTCAGACACGACTGAGCAACTGAACTGAACTAAACTTGAATGTTGCTATAAACCAGCAAATCCTGCAGTATTGAGACACTTAATTTTTGAGGGAAGGAGCCCACTGTGTCTCCCTTTGGCTGGCAAAGCAATAAATTTATTCTTTCTACTTCACCTAAAACTCTGTCTCTGAGATTCAATTTGGCACTGGTGCACAGAGGCCAAGCTTTCAGGAGTAGGTTGTTTGAATCTACTAATTGTTTAAAACTGAATCATATAATTTATAAATTCATTTAAGTGGATAAAAGTTAACTACAAATTATCGCAATGCAAGAGAAGAGAAGAAAATGAATGAAAATTCCACTTATAACCCTCCCTTCCCCACCTCCCACCATGTTTTGAAACTCTACGCTTCTCTGGATGTTTTTTGAATGGTATGTGACCATCTGCTGGTTAGCCTGAGTCTGGCCTCTGATGTCCAATTATGTTTAAATATTTGTGAAATAATTGACTTATATTTACAAATAAACGCAAGTAGAGGTTGTAATGTTTTCCTTTTTCCTTCAACCTAATAGACAATCTTGAGCATTCCTACTTTGAAGATGCTGCTTTAAGAACCAAAAGATGAGTACCTCCCCCAAATGATACCAGAAGTTTTAGGTAGAAAATCTTGATATAGAGCTTTTTGGTTTTGTGTATGAAGGTACAGCACAAGAGAGCAGTGTCTGTATGCCAAGTGTGATCAGTTGTGTCCAACTCTGTGACCCCATGGGCTGTAGCCCGCCAGGCTCTTCTGTCCATGGAATTTTCCAGACAAGAATAATTTGTTCTTAGTTCCGTATTAACTTAAGCCTTTCAATTTTGTATTATTTTCTTTTTATTTCAAGTCTAATCTTCTAATTTTTAAATTTTCTGAAGTCTTAATCCAGCTCTGGATATTAATCTAGGTGAATTATTTTTATGTGAAGTTTGGAAGTGAGAGTGAGGAAACACACAGGGGTTTGAGCATGGTGCAAGTATTAGTCAACAAGGCTATTTCTGCCCAAGTACTAAATTCAAGGTTGCTTTAGATTTTGACTAGTATTCACTAGCAAACAAATTTATGTAAGAAACAGATGAGGTCCTGTGTTTGAATGTTTTATCCAGTTTGATGCTAATAAATAAAAATCAAGTATTATTTATGTATACAATGAACTTCCTAAATTTGCATCTGGATTTTATGATATTTTGAATACAATATTATTATATATACTAGATATTAAGCATATTAGAGTGCTAAGACTGAGGAATATGAAGTTAGATTTTCTGAGTTTAAATACTGGCCTTGCTACTTAATATGTGCACAGCTTTGAGCATTTGTTTCATGTCCTTAAGACTCAATTTTATATCACACAAATTTGTTTGATGATTAAACAAGGTAATATCATACACAAGCCTGAGTACAATGGTTGATAGGTAATATGTGTCCAATATGCTAGTTTTGTTGTATTACTCATATATCTATGACTTTGTTGTTTTTTTAGTCACTAAGTCATGTGCAATTCTTGGCAACCCCATGGACTGCAGCATGCCAGGCTTCCGTGTCTTTCACTGTCTCTTGGAGTTTGTTCAAACTCATGTCCATTAAGTAGGTGATGTCATCCAACCATCTCATCCTCCATTACCGCCTTCTTCTCTTGCCCTCAGTCTTTCCCAGCATCAGCATCAGCACCAGCAAGACTGGTCTTCGCACCAGGTGGCCAAAGTACTGGAACTTCAACTTCAACATCAGTCCTTCCAATGAATACTCAGGCTTGATTTCATTTAGGATTGAGTGGTTTGATCTCCTTACTGTCCAAGGGACTCTCAAAAATCTTCTCCAGTACCACAATTCAAAAGCATCAGTTTTTCAGCACTCAGCTTTCTTTATGGTCTAACTCTCACATTCATACATGATTACTGGAAAAATCATAGCTTTGACTATATGGATTTTTGTCAACAAAGTGATGTCTTTGGTTTTTAATACAATATCTAGGTGTGTCACAGCTTTCCTTCCAAAGAGCAAGCATCTTTCAACTTCATGGCTGCAGTCACCGCCCTCAGTGATTTTGTATCCCCAAATAAAATCTGTCACTGCTTCTACTTTTTTCCCATCTATGTGCCATGAAGTGATGGGACCATATACCATGATCTTAGTTTTTTTAATGTTGAGTTTTAGGCCAACTTTTTCAGTCTCCTCTTTCACCCTCATCAAGAGGCTCTTTAGTTTGTCTTTACTTTCTGCCATTAGAGTGGTATCATCTGCATATCTGAGGTTATTGGTGTTTCTCCTGGCAATCTTAATTCCAGCTTGTGATTCATCCAAACTGGGATCACAAAGAATCAGACACGACTAAGCGACTTTCACTTTCACCATCTAATCAATCATAAGGGATTTGATTTAGGTCATACCTGAATGGTCTAGTGATTTTCCCTACTTTCTCCAATTTAAGTCTGAATTTGGCAATAAGGAGTTCATGATCTGAGCCACAGTCAGCTCCCAGTCTTGTTTTTGCTGACTGTATAGAGTGTCTGCATGTTTGGCTGCAAAGAATATAATCAATTTGATTTCGGTATTGACCATTTGGTGATGGCCATGTGTAGAATCCTCTCCTGGTTGTCAGAAAGGGTGCTTTCTATAACCAATGTGTTCTTTGGACAAAACTCTGTTAGCCTTTGATCTGCTTCATTTTGTATTCCAAGGCCAAACTGATCTGTTTCTCCAGGTATCTCTTCACTTCGTACTTTCGCATTCCAATTTCCTATGATGAAAAGGACATTTTTTGTTGTTGTTGTTGTCGTTATCAGTTTTAGAAGGTCTAATAGGTCTTCAGAGAACTTATCAACTTCAGCTTCTTCAGCATCAGTGGTTGGGGCGTAGACTTGGATTACTGTGATGGTGAATGATTTGCCTTGGAAATGAACCAAGATCATTCTCTTGTTTTTGAGATTGCACGCAAGTGCTGCACTTCAGACTCTTTTGTTGACTAGGAGGGCTACTCCATTTCTTCTAAGGGATTCTTGCCCACAGCAGTAGATATAATGATCATCTAAATTAAACTGTTCCTTTCCTATCCATTTTAGTTCACTGATTTCTAAAATATTGATGGTTGCTCTTGCCATCTTCTGCTTGACTACATTCAATTTACTTTGATTCATGGACCTAACGTTCCAAGTTCCTGTGCAATATTGTTCTTTACAGCATTGTATTTTACTTTCACTACCAGACACATCTATAACTGAGTGTGATTTCCACTTTGGCCCAGCCACTTCATTCTTTCTGGGACAATTTCTTTAGTAATTGTTCTCTGCTATTCTCCAGCAACATATTTGACATCTTCCAGCCTGGTGTCTCATCTTCCAGTGTAGTATCTTTTTGTTTCTTCATACTGTTCATGGAGTTCTAGTGGCAAGAATACTGGAGTGGTTATATCTATGACTATTTCTCCTCAACAGTATTTAAATATATATATATTTTTCAACTATCAGTTCAGTTCAGTCGCTCAGTCATGTCAGACTCTGTGCAACCCCATGAACCGCAGCAAGCCAGGTGTCCCTGTTCATCACCAACTCCCAGAGTCCACCCAAACCCATGTCTATTGAGTCAGTGATGCCATCTAACCATCTCATCCTCTGCCGCACCTTGTCCTTCTACCCTCAATCTTTCCCAGCATCAGGGTCTTTTCCAATGAGTGAGTTCATCATCAGGTGGCCAAAGTATTGGAATTTTAGCTTCAGCATCAGTCCTTCCAATGAATATTCAGGACTAATTTCCTTGAGGATGGATTGGTTGAATCTTCTTGCAGTCCAAGGGATTCTCAAGAGTCTTCCCCAATACCACAGTTCAAAAGCATCAATTCTTTGGTGCTCACGTTTATTTATAGTCCAACTAAAATCCATACATGACCACTGGAAAAATCATAGCTTTGAATAGATGGACCTTTGTTGGCAAAATACTTTTTAATATGCTGTCTAGGTTGTTCATAACTTTCCTTTCAAGGAGGAAGCATCTTTTAATTTCATGGCTGTAGTCACCATCTGCAGTGATTTTTGAGCCCCCTAAAATAAAGTCTGTTACTCTTTCCCCATCTATTTGTCATGAAGTGATGGAACCAGATGTGATGATCTTAGTTTTCTGAATGTTGAGATTTAAGCCAACTCTTTCACTCTCCTCTTTTACTTTCATCAAGAGGCTCTTCAGTTCTTCACTTTCTCCCATAAGGGTGGTGTCATCTGCATATCTGAGGTTATTATTATTTCTCCAGGCCATCTTGATTCCAGCTTGTGCTTCATCCAGCCCAGTGTTTCTCATGATGTACTCTGTATATAAGTTAAATAAGCAGCATGACAATATACAGCCTTAACATACTCCTTTTCCTATTTGGAACCAGTCTGTTGTTCCATGTCCAGTTCTAATGTTGTTTTTTGTCCTGCATAGAGGTTTCTCAAGAGGCAGGTCAGGTGGTCTCATATTCCCATCTGTTTCAGAATTTCCCACAGTTTATAGTGATCCACACAGTCAAAGGCTTTGGCATAGTCAATAAAGCAGAAATAGATGTTTTTCTGGAACTCTCTTGCTTTTTCGATGATCCAACAGATGTTGGCAATTTGATCTCTGGTTCCTCTGCCTTTTCTAAAACCATCTTGAACATCTAGAAGTTCATGGTTCATGTATTGCTGAAGCCTGGCTTGGAGAATCTTAAGCTTTACGTTACTACCATGTGAGATGAGTACAATTGTGCAGTAGTTTGAGAATTCTTTGGCATTGCCTTTCTTTGGGATTGGAATGAAAACTGACCTTTTCCAGTCCTATGGTCACTGCTAAGTTTTCCAATTTTGCTGGCATATTGAGTGCAGCACTTTCACAGTATCATCTTTTAGGATTTGAAATAGCTCACCTGGAATTCCATCACCTCCACTAGCTTTGTTCGTAGTGATGCTTCCATTTGACTTCATATTCCAGGATATGTGGCTCTAGGTGAGTGATCACACCATTGTGATTATCTGGGTCATGAAGATCTTTTTTGTACAGTTGTTCTGTGTATTCTTGCCACCTCTTCTTAATATCTTCTGCTTCTGTTAAGTCCATCCCATTTCTGCCCTGTATTGAGCCCATCGTTTCATGAAATGTTCCCTTGATATCTCTAGTTTTCTTGAAGAGATCTCTAGTCTTTCCCATTCTGTTGTTTTCCTCAACTTCTTTGCATTGATCACTAAGGAAGGCTTTCTTATCTCGCCTTGCTATTCTTTGGAACTCTGCATTCAAATGGGTATATCTTTCCTTTTCTCCTTTGGTTTTCGCTTCCCATGTTTTAACAGCTATTTGTAAGGCCTCCTCAGACAGCGGTTTCACTTTTTACATTTCTTTTTCTTAGGGATGGTCTTAATTCCTGTCTCCTGTACAATGTCATGAACCTCGGTCCATAGTTCACCAAGTACTCTGTATATCAGATCTAGTCCCTTAAATCTATTTCTCACTCCCACTGTATAATCATAAGGGGTTTGTTTTAGGTCATACCTGAATGATCTAGTGGTTTTCTCCACTTTCTTCAATTTCAGTTTGAATTTGGCAATAAGGAGTTCATGATCCAAGCCACAGTCAGCTCCTGGTTTTGTTTTTGCTGACTGTATAGTGCTTCTCCATCTTTAGCTGCAAAAATATAATCAGTCTGATTTCAGTGTCAACCATCTGGTGATGTCCATGTGTAGAGTCTCCTCTTGTGTCGCTGCAACTTTCATTCTGTTTAAAAAGTTTAAGTTTCTTGATTCTTTCTTATGCCATTCATGCTGAAATCCTATATCTCATCTCCATCATGTCTTTTGTTCCCTTATAGTATATAAACCTAATGGTAAGAGAACAGATGTCAGAATATGAGTTGAAATAAAACTCTTAAAAGAGTTTGCTAATCCACCAAAGAATTTTTATTTTAAGCGTTGCTGTTAAGTTTGTATATATTTATTTTAGATTATTCTAGTATATATATATTCTCTCTATATATTCTGGTGCTGCTGCTGCTAAGTTACTTTAGTTGCATCTGACTCTGTGCAACCCCATAAATGGCAGCCCGCCAGGCTCCAACATCCCTGGGATTTTCCAGGCAAGAACACTGGAGTGGGTTGCCATTTCCTTCTCCAATGCATGAAAGTGAAAAGTGAAAGTGAAGTCGCTCAGTTGTGTCCAACTCTTAGCAACCCCATGGACTGCAGCCTACCAGGTTCCTCTGTCCATGGGATTTTTCAGGCAAGAATACTGGAGTGGGTTGCCATTTCCTTCTCTGCTATATATTCTACTATATATATATATAATGGGATACATTTTATTCAATATATTCATCATATTCTATTATGATTTTTTCAGTGATCCATTTAAAAGGCACTTCTGGATTTTATTGACAAATACAAAGAGAAAGCACAAGAAAAACAATAAAAAGATTGTTCTATTTGCATCACAGTCTGCCCCATGACTCAAGATCAGTTTTGAAGCCAATAAAGGAAAAGAAAAATAAGCCAAGGGCTGAATTCATATTTGGACTGTTGCATTCTGGGTGTGTCATGGGGCTTCACAACCTTTTAGGTTAGTTTACTTTGTCCTTATTTCCCCACATTCCATGTGTTTTTCAGGAAGAACTTCCAAAGGAAAACGTTCTTGTCCACACCAGCTGCAAAAATTTGTTTATAATGATCAATTCGAATGAAAAACAGTGATTGAAAAACTATCATACAATAGAATCTGTGCTAAGTGGCAGGACATAAAACAAGGAAACTTATATTGGTCTATCTTTCAAAACGTCAAGCTGCATTGAAGAGAGAGGAAAACAGAAGAGGGGGTGAAAGAAAGGAAGAGAGGGAGAAGGGAGGGAAGAGGAGTCTTTTCATGAACTTACCATTCTCCTATTTGATTTTGAAAGAATAGAGGAACATCCAGTTTATCATTTCTTATTCCTTTAATTTTAAAATTAAGGTTTTTTTTGTTTTTGCTTCTAAAGATATGATTTTAAAAATGGAGATGATACTTGTTGAGTTTACAGTATATTACAGTACTTTCACCAAACCTCCCTAGTCTCACACACAGAATTTAAAAAGCCAGAACTCTTCTAGACTTCCCCAGCCCCTGCAGCTTAAAAAAAAGAGAGACAACCAGTAAGGGAGTCTTTGTACAGAAAGTGCGAGTTATTTTGGGAAACAATGCGTTAGACAAAAGTTCTCTCAATGGCTTCCCAGGCCTAGCAGGCAGCATATAATTAAGATATGCATTTACATTCTTATTTTGCAGTTAGAGAAACAGTTAGACAAGAAGTGCATTGCTTAGGTTCATATGACTAGAAAGTTCACAACTAACATTTGAACTACGTCTGCCTGATTTCTAAGCTAGTCCTTATTTCTACTCTTTTTTTGATAGTAGTTTCTTAGACTTTCCTTGTTTTTGATGACCTTGACAGCTTGGAGACTTACTCTGGTATTCTATAGAATGTCTCTTAACTGGTATTTTTCTGATACTTTTCTCTGAGTCATATGTTATTTACTTTTAGTAATGGATTCTTTATAAGTGTGCTGTATACTACCCAAATGTTTGGAATTATTTTAGGCATACATTATTATCATTAATCTCTAATTTAATGTCACGTGTAAAAAAAGAATATTATTGATTTTTAAAGTTTGTGACAAACTATGGCCCTTCATAGTAGTGAGAGAGTCAATTTCTAGGTAGGCTGGTAAGAAGTCTAGGGCTCTCAAGGAGGAGATAGGGGTCTGGAGTTCTCAAGGAGGACACAAGGATAATTTTTTTTTTTTTCTTTAAGCCCAGAGCTGATGATTGCATAACAAAACAACTGATCTTGCTCAAGGATATATTTTTCTCTTAAACTCTGTATCAGTGACAGCAGTGTGTCCTGCTTGAGCACATGTTTCTTCTTCTTGAGAACATTCTGACTAATTCTGTCATTTTAAAATGTATAGAATAGACTTGTGGACTCTGTGGATGAGGGAAAGGGTGGGATGATATGGGAGAATGGCATTGAAACATGTTAATTACCATATGTCTAATCAATCGCAAGCCCAGGATTGATGCTCGGGGCTGGTGCAACGAGATTTCCCGGGGGGAGGGAGGAGAGAGGGGGGTCCTGGAGGGGGAGCATATGTAAACCCATGGTGATATCATGTCATTGTATGGCAAAACTAATAAAAAAAAATAAAAATAAAAATAAAATAAAATAAAATGTATGTTATGGGAGTGGGTCTGGTAAAATCTTTCTATTATTGTTAGTTCTAATTCCATTATCTTAAAATGTATACTGTGGGAGTGGGTCTGGTAAGAGTTTACAACCTTGATACATTCTTTTGATCTACTATAATAATCAATTTACAAAGTATATAACTCCCCTGATAAGACTAGCTAGTGGGGCATACAATGTGGGAGACCCGGATTCGATCCCTGGGTCAGAAAGATCCCCTGGAGAAGGAAATGGCAACCAACTGCAGTACTCTTGCCTGGAAAATCCCATGGACGAAGGATCCTGGTAGGCTAGAGTTCATGGGACCACAAAGAGTCAGACACGACTGAGCGACTTTACGGTATTGTAAGTTAGTTTACAGTGTTGTGTTAATTTCAGATGTACAGCAAAGTGTTCAGTTATACACATGCTCATATATATATATATTCTTTTTCAGATTCTTTTCCTTTTTAAGTTATTGCATGATATTAAATATAGTTCCCTGTGCCATCCAGTAGGTCCTTACTGTTTATCTTATATACAGTAATGTGTATCTGTTAATCCCAGACTCTTAATTCATCGCCCTTCCACCTTTCCCCTTAGGTAACCATAAGTTTGTTTTCTATTCCTGTAAGTCTATTTCTACTTTGTAAATAAGCTTATTTGTATCATTTTTTAGATTCCACGTATAAAGGCTATTATATAATATTTGTCTTTCTCTGACTTACTTCACTTAGTATAATACTCCCTGGGTCCATTCATGTTGCTTCAAATGGCATTATTTCATTCTTTTTTGTGGCTGACAAATATTCAATTATATGCATTCCATTGTATGTAAAAATAGTGCCATTTTTAAAGCAGCAAATTTTTAGAGCTTGGTGAATATACCATGAGCAAGTCAAAAGAATGTGTATTCCACAGTTATTAGGACTTCTGTGGCATAATTACCAGTTAGGGCCAAATTAATGTTGTTCATCTTATCTCTTTTTTTAAATTTTTTGTCCAGTTGTTCTATCAGTTGTTGAAAAAAGGGTAATGAAATCTCCAAGTATGATTGTAGTATTCTATTGTACAATCTATTGTAGTCTAGTCTCCTTTCTGTCAGTGTTGAAGCTTTGTTATTAAATACAAATGGACTCTGATGAACTGGGTTCAACAATATGTGATATCTCTACTGTAATCTGGTAAAATTCTTTGCCTTAAAATGTATTTTATGTAATATAGTCACTTTTGCCTTCTTATGCTTACTACTTGCATGATATATTTATTTCCATTTTCTTTATTTACTCATATCTGTGTCTTTTTATGTAAAGTGATAGAATAGACAGTTTATAGTTGGTTGGCAGTTTGGTGTATTGTGGCAATCCTGGCCTATTAGTTTGAAGAATGTTTTCAAGTTTTTGCATGACAGGATTGTGGACCACAACAAAGCGCAGAGTTTTTAGCTTTTAATGTCAAGATCCATTTTCTAGGATTGTTTTAGTCTTCAGATTAAAGATTCCGTAACCCAATAGAGTGAATCAAAGGGTGACACACAAAGGGGTGAAATTTACATTCTGAGAAGCTGTCAGGCTCACTCAGAATTCAGCAACATTGCAATTATAATTCATCAACCAATAATGTTTGGAGCAGTTGTATTATTGTACAGAAACTTCCTGGATTACTTACATCTTTCTTATACAACCTTGAACAACTTGCTTGACTTCTCTATAATTTTTATTTTCTATGAAATGTTAATTTTTTTTGATTCTTGAATTCTTAGCTTAAAAAGCCCTACACCAGTGAGGTCCATCACCATCACATGATCAGAACTTCTCCTATGTTCCCTTTCATATTTTCTACCATGATACTAATCATAGCTTGTTATTTTTATTTATTGATGTGTTGAACTTTTTCAATCTCCTACTCTTTCAATTGGCTGAAGTATACCTGAGAACATGATTAATTAATATTTTCACCTGCCATACTCTGGCATTATAGTTACCATTTATTGCATATTTCAAATGTGCCAGACATTTCTATAAGTATTTCTATGCAATTTTCACAGCAACCCTTTGAGTCAGATATAATTATTTTTATGCTTATTTTATGGATGAGAAAAACAACATAAGATCCAAAATATTCAGTAACTTGCCTCAAGATAAAAGCTAGAAAGGTACAGAATTTGATTCTATACTATTCTCTTTATTTCTATACTGATTCATAGAAACAAAGTAAGTACTCAGAGTATTTTTAAATGAAGAAATGAAAGTTTAATGGCTAACAATTTGAGCTTTGTGCTAAGTAATATACACAAAATCATTCAATTTGATTCTCTCAATAATGTTACAGCACAGAAGCTGTTGAAATATTATCTTATCTGATGACGAGAGGTTAAACAACAACATAAGTCACGCAGGAGTTTGTTCAAAAGTTAAAACTTAAGTGCATGTCTCCACTGTTAATTTTACAGCTTCTTAGAGAATAAAATAAAGATGGATTGTGAAGTTTCTTGTAAAGTGCAGAATAATTTTGAGGAGAGAATTCGAAAAGTATAGTGTCATGGACAGCCTATGGTGGGCATGAAACATCAATGAAACTCTTCACATCTCCTAATATCACATTTTTTACAATGAGAGCTTGTAACTCCTCCTACTAAGAATGGAAGTCTATTTAACCAGCACTCTATTCTGCTCTTGCTTTTATGACTTGTTTGGCCAGTGTGACGATAAATAATGTGACACCACTAAAGGCTGAAAAATCACTTAATTTATTGGGACTTTTCGTTTGGTACTCTGGGGAATACTGCAAGCTTCATGATGTGGATCAGTCTGGGCAGGGCTGCAGGTTAATGGGAGACACGTGGCCTGTCACCCCAAGGACACTGATTCAACCAGCAGACTTATGAGTAATGGCACCCCAACCACCTGGTTCCAGCGGACCCGCTAAGTGAGCCCAGGCTAGAATGGGCCTGGCCAACTCACAGAATTATCAGAAATAATAAACTTTATTGCTTAAGATGCAGTGCTCTGGGTTGAATTTTACATAGTGTGAATTAACTGACACAATTCCTACCTATAATCTTCTATTTTGGTTTTCATCACCAGATACATGTTCCATGTTGTGGTTGTGGTGAAAGAGTGGATGGTATAGGGAAGATAAGGTAAACCAATGGGATCAAGGTGCCCCATGCCATGTAATAAATAACCTGATTTAATTGTGTTTAGAGGGAAAGATGAAATCTATTGTGGCCAAACACATGCTAGCCTTGCTTGCAAATAATCATGTTGTAGACGGGGACTTCCCTATAGCTTAGATGATAAAGAATCTGCCTGCAATGAAGGAGACCTGGGTTCAATCCCTGGGTCAGGAAGATCCCTTGGAGAAGGAAATAGCAGTCCATTCCAGTATTCTTGCCTGGAGAATCCCATGGACAGAGGAGCCTGGTGGGCTACAGTCCATGGGGTCACGAAGAGTCAGACATGACTAAATGACTAACACAACACAATGCTGTAGATGAAATATTTTGGGGTGATTATATTTTATTTGAAAGAATGTCATACAGGATCTTCTTTATTATTATTATCCAAACATACCAGCTGGCTTATTTTTTAAGACATCTTGGAAAAGACATGACTTAATTTTCATGCTAAATTTATTCTCCAGTGTTGGTCTCATTTGAGGAAAGGATGTTAAGAATCACTTCTGCAATGTCTTCTCCAGATCATTTTGTCTAGTCCTCTTTTAAACATGAAACCTCTCATATAAATGCAAATATTTCTTGTTACTTAAAACTGAAGTAACATTTATCTATTTGACAAATGCTAAACACTGCCAGGATGATGGTGGTGAGCTCACAAATCTAAACATACAGTTGACTATCATTGATCAGAGATAAACTGGGTATTTTTACCATAAAGCCAACAGAAGTCCCCTTGAACTATGCAATACTTAATGAGTTATGGAGTTTATATTTGTCATTTATGGAAGACTCATTCAAACCCAAATGCCAGGCTCCTTTCTCCTTGGGCAACTCAGTCTAGTCTTTTGTCTTTGGCCAAATAGCATATGCCATGCATGTAGAATGAACAGAGGGCTCCTGAATCTGAAGAATTCTGCCTGATTATCATACTATAATTTACAAGCCATGTTTTGTAGCATTATTAGACTACTTAATATATTTGTAAATTATTTATTACCTCTAAAATAGCTAATATTTATTCAATATATTCTCCATGTCAGGCACTGGGCCATATGCTTTATGTGAGATATCTCATTAATTCTCACAAAAACACTATAAAGTAGATGTTTCATTATTTTCATTTTGTCCTGAGCTTAGTCACTCAGTTGTGTCTGACTCTTGCAACCCCATGAACTATAGCCCATCAGGATCCTCTGTCCAGGGGATTTTCCAGGCCAGAATACTTGAGTGGGTTGCCATTTCTTCCTCCAGGGGATCTTCCTGACCCAGAGATAGAACCCGCGTGTACTGTGTCTCCTGCATTGCAGGCAGACTGCTTGCCTGCTGAACCGTCAGGGACCTAAAAGGAAATTGAGATTTGGAGAGTATCTTGTCTAAAGTGATAAATGTGTGATTGGTAGAACCAGGATTCTAGACAGTTCTGATTCCAGAGTCCCAAATTGTTAACTTGGGAGAACTCCCATGGTTCTTCTCTCTCCATCTACTTCCATTTCAGTTCTCTTGGGAATGCATATGCAAGAGTTTATGTCCTTGAGAGCATTATACATATTAATATTCACTGAAGAAATAATAATCAGCTACTACCTAAGTAACAATTGCCAGACTTGATTTCAACCAACCCAGGGTATAGATACAGTTGTTTCAAGGAATGTGTGTTAAAAGTCAGAATTGTGGGAACTTTCCAGAATGCTCGGTGAGAGGCGGAGGAGCAGTGGCTGCCCAAGCTGCGCCCAGCAACGCGCTCCTTCCCGCTCCCCCACACCGGGGTCGGCCCGCTCACCGGCTGTAGAAAATGGTGAAAGAAACCACTTACTATGATGTTTTGGGGGTCAAACCCAATGCCACCCAAGAAGAATTGAAAAAGGCTTACAGGAAACTGGCCTTGAAGTACCACCCTGATAAGAATCCAAATGAAGGCAAAAAGTTTAAACAGATTTCTCAAGCTTACGAAGTGCTCTCTGATGCAAAGAAAAGGGAATTATATGACAAAGGAGGAGAACAGGCAATTAAAGAAGGTGGAGCAGGTTGTGGTTTTGGCTCCCCCATGGACATCTTTGATATGTTTTTCGGAGGAGGAGGCAGGATGCAGAGAGAGAGGAGAGGTAAAAATGTTGTGCATCAACTTACAGTAACTTTAGAAGATTTATATAATGGTGCAACAAGAAAACTCGCTCTGCAAAAGAATGTGATTTGTGATAAATGTGAAGGCCGAGGTGGTAAGAAAGGAGCAGTAGAATGCTGCCCCAATTGCCGAGGTACTGGAATGCAAATAAGAATTCATCAGATAGGACCTGGAATGGTTCAGCAAATTCAGTCTGTCTGCATGGAGTGCCAGGGCCATGGGGATCAGTCCTAAAGACAGATGTAAAAGCTGCAATGGAAGGAAGATAGTTCGAGAAAAGAAAATTCTAGAAGTTCATATTGACAAAGGCATGAAAGATGGCCAGAAGATAACATTCCATGGTGAAGGAGACCAAGAACCAGGACTGGAGCCAGGAGATATTATCATTGTTTTAGATCAGAAGGACCATGCTGTTTTTACTCGACGAGGAGAAGACCTTTTCATGTGTATGGACATACAGCTGGTTGAGGCGTTGTGTGGCTTCCAGAAGCCAATATCTACTCTTGACAACCGAACATAGTTATCACTTCTCATTCAGGTCAGATTGTCAAGCATGGAGATATCAAGTGTGTGCTAAATGAAGGCATGCCAATTTATCGAAGGCCATATGAAAAGGGTCGCCTAATCATTGAATTTAAGGTAAACTTTCCTGAGAATGGCTTTCTCTCTCTGATAAACTCTCTTTGCTGGAAACACTTCTGCCTGAGAGGAAGGAAGTAGAAGAGACTGATGAAATGGACCAGGTAGAATTAGTGGACTTTGATCCAAATCAGGAAAGATGGCGCCATTACAATGGCGAAGCATATGAGGATGATGAACATCATCCTCGGGGTGGTGTTCAGTGTCAGACCTCTTAGTAGGGCCTGTGAATAACACTGCTGGTGTTTTATTTGCAGTAGTGATTGAGTGAAGGACTATAATCATAAAAAAAAAAAAGTCAGAATTGTCCTCCATGATACCAATGTCAAAAAGTTAGCAGTGAATCCAAAATATTTTCGTTGCCTTTAATAACTCTGTCCATCATCTGTGAACACACATAAATATTTTTGAATTAGTATGTGTATCTTCATTCCCTACCTCTAAGGTAACTAGTTCCATATGTTTATTCTTAACTCAGTTGTCCTTTTGTTTGTAGCTTAAAACCTTTCTCAAATTTCAAAGAATGTTTCTAGCATTTTGATTTATGAATGAGTTTATATTCAATTTATTTAAATCCTTCCTGATTGCATGGAGTTCTAAATTATATCTTTCTAAGTCTTTGTTTTCCCATCTTCCCAATTTAAAGACTCATAATATTTTTGAAACTCTTTTCAGAAACATTAGGTGTTGTCTATGTAATGCCAAACAGCTGGCGGAAAATGGAATAAAGAAAGGAAACATCGGGATGTATTCACATGTCCAGCTGTTTGGCATTAGGTAGCTGAGTTTCTAGTTCTCATCCAGATATTCAGAGGCAGGGAATATATGGTCATATCTTTCTGTTTCTAAAGGTTACTGAGCAGTGCAGGAGGGTAATAAGGTTTAGAAACGATAAATCAGGATGTCACAGTGTCAACACATCCAAATAGGTGATTGGATTCAGTTTCTGTTCTCTGGCTTTGAAACAATAAGATGATTTTCCTCTAGCGACTTGCAATGGCAGAGAACTGAAAATGAGTTTTCAAAAAGGAAGCCTCCAAGAGTGTTTAGTAACCAGACAAGGGCTTTGTTGCTATTGTGGTTGATTTTAAAGTTAGGACATCCTGTGGTTTACTAGGGATTAGAGAAAGTGGCCAGGAAGATGTATTAAGGAAGTGTTCTTAAAAACTCTTTTCCTCTAATAGGGCCATAATTGTCTAACTTGTATGTAGTCACACTACTTTTGTCGTGTACTGCACAAGACATCTTACAAGATAAATTAGCTACAATATTTGGATAATAGAAGAAAAGGCCATTATAATATTGCATACAATGAGCAAAGTACTGCAGTTTCTAATTAAGTGCTTGAGTCTGTTGTACAATGAACTATTTGTTGAACTTTTAAAATATAATTTGGAATCTTTGAATAAATGACTTACGGCCATGCAATAAAAACAGAGACATTTATGCTGAAACACATGGATTGCATTATCTTTTCTGGGACTTGCTCGCTCTTCTACTGACGGGGCCTGACTACCTGGTATATAGCAAGGAGCCAGGTGGCTTGGTAGGAAGGACCCTGCTCTGTCTTAGGTGGCAGTAAGCCAAAGGCCAGTCTGGAAAGAGTCCTTAACTCAGATTAGCTGTTGTTTGGGGAGGAGTAGGGGGTTGGAGGTTGGGGGGTTGGGAAGTTGGGAAGGGCCTTCTGCTTTGGAAATGTTAGTGACATCAAGGACAAAGAAATTGCAGTAGGGCCCAGGAAACTATGTAACATTTTAAGGATTCCTTGTCTCATGTTGTGCATCTACCCACTTCCTTAAATTTACCTTCAGGGAGAAATTGAAAACTTTCCCTGTATATATGGATGTGTAAACTGAAGGAAAGGAGAGCACATGCCAGCATGTTTATGCATATATTTCGATCTCTTTAAAGTCTTAAGTAATTTGAAGTTCCCATTTGCTTGGATGTCATGGCCAGAAACAGTCTCTCTGTTCTCAGGAAAAGAAGTTTTCAAAAAAGCCCTAAAGAGCCACAAAGGAGGCTCAAGAGGCTTCTTGGACATGAAACCTCTCTTACAAAACATTTTTGATGAGTCAAGTATAAACAAATCAGATTCATAGAGGCCAAATTTTTCTTGACAAACATGAACTCAATAATGGGACTGGGGTTGGGAGGAAGAAGGAAGAGGTTGGGGGAGTGGCCTTGAGAAACATGCTGAGTTTCACTGATTACAAATGATTGAAGAAAGAGTTCTCTTTCTTTCTTTCCCTTTACAAAAACTTGCTGATACACGAACACAACTAGAGCTGGATTCACCCAGCACTGCTATTGTTCCATAACTGAATCTGGTGATAATATTTGGTTCAGTCACTATTCAGTATTCACTGTATTTGTCCAAAGTGACTTTAATGTATACCCCCACCAAGTCACAATTCTGCATAGTAATTGATACTACAAGTATCCTTGGATGCCTTTTTCTTTTCAGAAATGAAACACTTTTTGCTTAGTAAATTTGAATGTAATCACATCTAGAATTCAGGAAGTACAAGTAATGATACCAGAAAAGGCTACCTGTATAAAAGATGCTTAAAGTGAGTTTTAAAGAATATGAAGGATTTAGCCATTCATAGAAATATGGTCATTTCAATAGGGTTAAAAAATACTTCAATGTATAATAAAACTGGATAACATATTAAGGAAACTGAAAATTGACTAAATTCCTAGAATGTCCAATTTGAGAGGAAATAGAAGGTGATGAGATTGAGAAGGAAAGAAGGGCCATATAGTGAAGATGTGATTAAACTTTTAAAGATTTTAATGAGAAATAGGAGTGATTTTATTAAACACCAAGTTGGCTGCAATGGATTAGATGGATTAGATGGAGCTAAAACTATAAGCAGGGTAAAAGACTGTAAAAGATTTGAGTGATATAGGTATTCCAGAAAAGAGTTCAGATAGGATGACAAGATGGGGAAATTAATAACAAAATCCTTTTCTCCAGTTATAATGCTTAGAGCTGACAAACATGGGAATAGTATAGAACTTTCCAATAACTTTCCCAAAGCTGGCTTAAAACTCAACGTTAAGAAAAACTAAGATCAACTAATATCATGGCATTCAGTCCCATAACTTCATGGCAAATAGAAGGGGAAAAAGTGGAAACTGTGACAGATTTGATTTTCCTGGGCTCCAAATCACTGCAAACGGTGACTGCAGCCATGAAATTAAAAGACGTTTACTTCTTGGAAGGAAAACTATGACAAACCTAGACAGTGTATTAAAAAGGAGAGATATCACTTTGCCGACGAAGGTCCATATAGTCAAAGCTATGGTTTTTCCAGCAGTCATGTACAGATGTGAGAGTTGGACTATAAAGAAAACTGAGCGCCAAAGAATTGATGCTTTTGAATTGTGGTTTTGGAGAAAACTCTTGAGAGTCCCTTGAAGTGCAAAGAGATCCAACCAGTCTGTCCTAAAGGAAATCAGTCCTGAATATTCATTGGAAGGACTGATGCTGAAGCTGAAACTCCAGTACTTTGGCCACCTCATGCGAAGAACTGACTCATTGGAAAAGACCCTGATGGTGGGAAAGATTGAAGGCAAAAGGAGAAAGGGGAGGTAGAGGATGAGGTTGGTTAGGTAGCATCACTGACTCCATGGACATGAATTTGAGCAAACTCTGGGAGAAAGTGAAGGACAGGGAAGCCTGGCATGCTGTAGTCCATGGGATCACCAAGAGTCAGACATGACTTAGTGATTGAAGAGTTCCCATAACTGGAACACAGAGTTTGGGTCTAGAGATGTGGATTCAGATTCTACCATTTGCTTGGACAGTTGTGTACCCTTAGGTAACTCATTTAGCTTTCCCCATACTGTCAAGTGGAGACAAAATATATCTAACTCATAGGGTTGTTATGTGAAAATTAAGTTAATATATAAAACACTTACAGGAATGTCTGGCAAAGAGTAGAAATTATTATTGCTACACACAAGTATTGTCTCACATTCTTCATGTTTAGTTTCTAAGTCTTAGAAATAACCTCATGAGAAGGGCACTGACATCCTTATTTTTCAGATGATGATACCACAGCTTGGACTATTTGCTTAACTTTTCCATAGTCACAGAGTTAGTGGTTGGTAAAAAGCTAGTATAAACCTAGAGCCATATGCTCTCAACACTTTGTTATGACTTTGGTGAAAGTTCAGGCTGCCTTGTCTCTGAATAGAGAGAAACTTGGGAAGAATATAGAGTGTAAGACATATATTGTCCTACTTGTGTCAAAGACTGCATCAGCACCCCTCTTCGGGGAGATGGCTTAGAATAGCAGAACATACAGAAGTTAAAATTCAGGACACCTGATTTAAATACTGACTCCTCAATTTATGATTATTACTTTGAGAAATGTTTTCATCTGGGTGTGGTTGAAGATGGAAAATAATCAAGTTGGACAAAGCCCTTTGTAAATGATAATGTGCCAGATAAACATTAGTCATTGATTGTCCCCTTAAAATGAGTGAAATAATAGTTAACCATGACACGACTCCCTTGTTTGTCAACCACCAAAGTAAGCCATAAATGAAAACCATTCCTCTCTAACATCATTAACTCTACAAGTTCAGAAAGAATATCTTCCATCAGTTTGCATTGTACAAAAATTTGAAAAGGTAATTTAATGTTGAATCTTACCCCTTTCCAGCCATCACAGCTTTACTATGACTCAAACATTTTTCTAAATCATTTATGGCATATATTAAAGCTCCTTCAAGACAGGAGAGGACAGCAGTTAGACCATCAGAGAGCAGCTCCAAATTTTCTAAAACAAGATTTTTGGTTCTCTGGAAAACTCTTGAGTGTATTTCCAAGAGTCCATGAGAATTTTTACTTGGGAACTTCATATTAATGGCAATCTAAAATATGTACATGATCATGTTTTTTGACCATCTGATGGCAACCTCACAACTAATAACTGACCCTGTATTCAAATACCTTAATAGTGTTTTTGTTTTTAGGTTTGTTATACCCCCATATGGGCTTCCCAGGTGGCACTAGTGGTGAAGAACCCGCTTGTCAAATGTAGAAGATATAAGGGACACGGGTTTGATACCTGGGTTGGGAAGATCCCTTGGAGGAGGGCACTGTAACCCACTCCAGTATTCTTGCCTGGAGAAACCCAAGGACAAAGGAACCTGGTGAGCTATGGTCCATAGGGTTGCAAAGAGTTCAACATGACTGAAGTGACTTAGCACGCATGGAGGCATACCCCAATGTTCTACTTTATCCTGGGCTAAAGTGAAAACAAAAAAGGCAGAATTACTATGTAAATGATGAATTTATGCCAAGTGAGGGCCAAATGAAGTCATGTTATGATATTGCAGTAGGTGGAACAGAGAAGAGAGGTGGAAAAAATGACTGACCTCACAGTGCACAGATGTATGGGTATGTGACCACAAAAGAACTTGAACCGTAAGAGTATTATGTTCCTTTGTGTGTGATTTTTAGTTTCAATAAACAACAACATCCATCACATTAAATAAATGTTACTAAATTGAATTTTACTGGGTTGCATCTTTTGCCTACATCTAATTAGTAAATGTGTTTGAATTTTATAGCTTAAATGATTTATGGGCATACAAAGTTTAATCTAAGTTTAGATTTGTGCACATTTTAGCAACATTATAATTACAGTGCTTTAAATCAGCATCAGTATTAAGCAGAACTTTGTTTTTTCTAAAGAGAAGGCCGTGTTCATCGCCGCATTGTTTACAATAGTCAGGACATGGAAGCAACCTAGATGCCCATCAACTGACTAATGGATAAGAAAGCTGTGGTACATATACACAATGGAATATTACTCAGCATTAAAAAAAAATTCATTTGAATCAGTTCTACTCAGGTGGACGGAAGTGGAGCCTATTATCCAGAGTGAAGTAAGCCAGAAGGAAAAACAACAATACAATATACTAATGCATATATATGGAATTTAGAAAGATGGTAACGAGAACCCTGCATGCAAGACAGCAAAAGGAACGCAGATGTATAGAACAGACTCGTGGACTCTGTGGAAGAGGGCAAGGGTGGGATGATATGGGAGAATGGCATTGAGGCATGTTAATTATCGTATGTGAAATCAATCGCCAGCCCAGGGTTGATGCTCGGGGCTGGTGCACCGAGATGTCCCAGGGGGAGGGAGGAGGGAGGGGAGTTCTGGAGGAGGAGCATTTGTAAACCCATGACGGTTTCATGTCATTGTATGGCAAAACCAACACAATAAAGTAAAGAAAATTTTTTTAAAAAAACAGAGAGAAGGCTGTCCAATACTCAACTTTGAGAAACAGTAAAATAATGACAAAGAACACAGACTTTGGAATCATAAGTGAGTTAAAGATCCAATTCTTCTCTTCCTTGGCTGTATTATCTTGGGTGAATTGTTTGACTTTTCTACGCATTAGCTTCTTTTCTAGAAGGTAATCATTACAATAATCACAAACACTCAGTTCTTCCTCTGTGCCAGAAATGTATAAATTCCTAAACCTAATTAACTCTTGCTGTTAAAACAATCCTGTGAAAAAGATGAAGAAATTGAAGCATAGAAAAACTAAACAAGTTGCACAAAATCATGCAGTTATTAGAACATGAATCCAGATAATCTGACTCTTGAGTTCAATTTGTTGCACTGCCTTTCACATATCCACTATGGTTTCTTAAGGATATTTACACTATAGTATAGATGTTTACTTGCAGCTTTCCAGGATTAATTTCTGAGCTCTTCCCTGACACAAGTTCCATGATTGCCCTTCTGCAAACTGATAAAAACATATTTGGGAAAAAGCTGGGAGCAGTTCCAAAGAAAATTCCTACTGGTATCAGAATGAAGGCTAATTTTTACTGGATGTTTACTAAACATTAGGCACTATACTTAGCAATTTTACATCATTATCTCATTCAAACACTAAACAACACTGCTAAGAAATAATTTCATTTAGAAAGAAAACTTTTCTAAGCAGTAATATTCCAGTGTATATATATGCCACATTTTCTTTATCTGTTGATCTGTAGATGGACTTTGAGGTTGCTTCCATTTCTTTTTTTTTTTTTTTGTCCTTCTAAATATTTTTTTTAATTGTTTTTGCCATACAATGTCATGATATCACCATGGGTTTACATATGCTTCCCCTCCAGAACCCCCCTCCCTCCTCCCTCCCCCCCGGGAAATCTCACTGCACCAGCCCCGAGCATCAATCCTGGGCTGGCGATTGATTAGACATATGAAAATTAACATGCTTCAATGCCCTTCTCCCATATCATCCCACCCTTACCCTCATCCACAAAGTCCACGAGTCTATTCTATACATCTGCGTTCCTTTTGCTGTCTCGTATGTTGGGTTCTCGTTACCGTCTTTCTAAATTCCATATATATGCGTTAATATACTGTATTGTTGTTTTTGCTTCTGGCTTACTTCACTCTGGATAATGGGCTCCAGTTTCATCCATCTGAGTAGAATTGCTTCAAATGAATTTTTTTTTAATGCTGAGTAATATTCCATTGTGTATATATACCACAGCTTTCTTATCCATTCGTCAGTTGATGGGCATCTAGGTTGCTTCCATGTCCTGGCTATTGTAAACAATGCAGCGATGAACATTGGGGTACACGTGGCTCTTTCAATTCTGGTTTCCTCGGTGTATATGCCCAGCAGTGGGATTGCTGGGTCATATGGCAGGTCTATTTGCAGCTTTTTAAGGAACCTCCACACTGTTTTCCATAGTGGCTGTACTAGTTTGCATTCCCACCAACAGTGTAAGAGGGTTCCCTTTTCTCCACATCCTCTCCAGCATTTATTGCTTGTAGACTTTTGGATGGCAGCCATTCTGACTGGTGTAAAGTGGTACCTCATTGTAGTTTTGATTTGCATTTCTCTGATAATGAGTGATGTTGAGCATCTTTTCATGTGTTTGTTAGCCATTTTTATATCTTCTTTGGAGAAATGTCTGTTAGGTTCTTTGGCCCACTTTTTAATTGGGTTGTTTATTTTTCTAGAATGGAGCTGCAGGAGTTGTTTGTATATTTTTGAGATTAATTGTTTGTCTGTTGTTTCATTGGCTATTATTTTCTCCCATTCTGACGGCTGTCTTTTCACCTTGCTTATAGTTTCCTTTGTTGTGCAAAAGCTTTTAATTTTAATTAGGTCCCATTTGTTTATTCATGTTTTTATTTCCAATATTCTGGGAGGTGGGTCATGGAGTATCCCGCTTTGGGTTATGGCAGAGAGTGTTTTGCCTATGTTATCCTCTAGGAGTTTTATAGTTTCCGGTCTTATGCTTAGATCTTTAATCCATTTTGAGTTTATCTTTGTGTATGGTGTTAGAAAGTGATCTAGTTTCATTCTTTTACAAGTGGCTGTCCAGTTTTCCCAGCACCACTTGTTAAAGAGGTTGTCTTTTCTCCATTGTATATTCTTGCCTCCTTTGTCAAAGATAAGGTGTCCATAGATGCGTGGATTTATCTCTGGGCTTTCTATTCTGTTCCATTGATCTATGTTTCTGTCTTTGTGCCAGTACCATACTGTCTTAATGACTGTGGATTTGTAGTATAGCCTAAAGTCCGGTAGTCTTGGCCACAGCAATCAGAGCAGATAAAGAAATCAAAGGAATCCAGATTGGAAAAGAAGAAGTAAAACTCTCTCTGTTTGCAGATGACATGATCCTCTATATTGAAAACCCTAAAGACTCTATGAGAAAATTACTAGAGCTAATCAGTGAATATAGCAAAGTTTCAGGATACAAAATCAACACACAGAAATCCCTGGCATTCCTATACACTAACAGTGAGAAATCAGAAAAAGAAATTAAGGAAACAATTCCATTCACCATCGAAACAAAAAGAATAAAATACTTAGGAGTATTCTACCTAAAGAATCAAAAGACTTGTATATAGAAAACTATAAAACACTGATGAAAGAAATCAAGGAGGACACAAACAGATGGAGAAATGTGCCGTGTTCGTGGATTGGAAGAATCAATATAGTGAAAATGAGTATACTACCCAAAGCAATCTATAGATTCAATGCAATTCCTATCAAGGTACCAGAGGTCTTTTTCAAAGAATTAGAACAAATAATTTCTCAATTTGTATGGAAATACAAAAAACCCTGTATAGCCAAAGCAATCTTGAGAAAGAAGAATGGAACGGGCAGAATCCATTTCTTGGTTATTGTGAATCATGCTGCAAGACACATAGGGGTGCAGATATCTCTTTAAGATCCTGATTTCAATTCTTTTAAACATATAGCTAGAACTGGGACTGCTGGATCGTATGGAAATCCTGCCATTTGTGGAAACATAGATGAACTTGGAGGAACTAATGCCAAGTGAGGTAAACCAAATACAGAAGAAAACATAGTGCATGATACCATTTTTAAGAATGGTCTAAACTAGGCAATCTCATAAAAACATACCAGAATGATGGTTGCTAAAGAAATAGGAAGATTTCAAAATTAAGTTATACATGATAAATAAATTCTGGAGATGCCAAGAACAGCATGGTGATGACTGTTACCAAAACAGTACTAGAAAGTCTCTGAAAATTAGATTGTCTTTGGGACCACAGACCACAGCTCACAGAAAGAGGCAGGACCTATGTGCTAAGTCTAAGCCTAAACAGAGAGGTTGACTTTTTAAATTTTCAGAAAATCTCAGCCTCCTAATGCAATAGCCTAAATGTCTAGCAAATCATCCTTCATACCAAGAACCAGGAAAATCACCTCTTGAATAAGAAGATATGATCAAATAACACTAACACTGAGTAAATCAGATGCTAAAATTGTCAGGGAAGGATTTTAAAGCAACCACCATGAAGTGATTCATTATGCGTTTTCTTCAACAAATGAGAAAGAAATAAGATCTCAGCTAGAGCTAACTGAGTTCAGTAAGGTTAGGACAAAGATCAGTACACAAAAATCATATTTTCATATAATAAAATGAATATGTGAAGCTAAAAATAAAAACGTAATACCATTTACAAATTGCTTTAAAGAAAATGAAATACTTAGGTACAAATCTAACAAAGCTTGTATTAATATCCTGAAAGTAGCAAGATATTTTTTTAATTGAGCAAAGCATTCAAACAAATACTGATAAAGAGATCACCTCTATGACATTAGTCAGTGGGGTAATACAAAGAAAATCCAGGCTGAGAATACTTCCTGAGAGCTTAGAATGTAACTGAGGAAGAAAAGTAAGCACAAATAAGAGAGACTCTGCAATAGAATGGAAGTGGCATGGAATAGTACAAAAGCTTGAGATTAAGAAGGTGGAAAACATGTTTCCATCCCAGATCTTCTACAACTAAAGCAGTACTGGGAGGGAATTTAGATTGGTATGCAGATCTAGCAAAGTCTTAAAATCTGCAAACCTCATTTCTCTCATCCATGGAATGGAGCTAATAATAGTTACACCCTAATTCAGTAAAGATTATATGAAATAGCCTGTTCGGGCTATACTCAAGCATTACCTCTGGTTCAATCCCCCTCCAGGTATCACCACATGTAATGTTTGCCTCATACCTCAGTATTAGATGTGATCATCATCGTCACATTACAGATAAAATAAACTTCAGAGTCTTGTCTTCCCCAAAGTGTCACAGGTATTAACTAACAAAAGAGGGTTCCAATTCATATCTTAGCCCAAATCCTTAGCTGCTACAAGCTATTACCTGGCAATTCTGTTTTTCTCCCATTACCTCACTTTTTTTTCCCATGAACCACTATGTTGAGGGCTGGAATGGGATGATGAGCACATAGAACAAATTATTAGTCTAAGCTCTCCTCTTTAAAAACATGTTCCTTTTTTAAAAGAGACATATTAAGTGGTATACCCCACTCTTTGCTTCTATCACCCCCAATCTTCATTAGATTTTAATTCCTAAATCACTCCCTATACAATTTGTTTAATTCACATAGTACTTAATGCCCTGTATGTGACATGGCATTTTTATCTTCCTTTTTGGCAGAATGAGCTAAACTTTTCTCTGCTACCTTCACCCCTTCATTCCCATTGCACCAAATGTACTTGTGGATAAAGTAAAATGAAATCTTATCCTTACCCCTCCAATTTCTACTTCCCCAGAAAGCATCTAGAGGCATATCCAGTAGGCCAGAATTGAAGAGGTTACACCTGAGGGACAAACCCTTGGGAAGATACCATCAGAGAGAACCAACACTCACAGAAGATAATTCATTTCAAGTCCTGGATTCCAAGACTTCACCTATAAAAATGTAGCTTGAGCTTGGCTTCCACTTATAAACTACAAAACCTGTATATGTTAGACATGTCTACAAAACCAAAGATTTTAACTATTAAGGATTGTAGAACAATCCAGGACAACTGGACAATTATTACGCTATAGAAAATAATTGTTTATCAGTGTCACCAACAGGCCTTGTGACATCACCTGTGAAAACAATGACATTTATCCTTGAATCGTCTGGTGGCTAGCACATGAAAGATAGTAAAATATTTATTCACTGACTGACTAAATATGTGAATGGTTATCACCAGTGTATAACTCAGCTATCTAAGGGATTAGAGCGGTGTTTAACCTTAGGTATCAACTTAGTCCACAGAGCACCCAGATATCTGGTTAAGTATTATTTCTGGGTGTGTCTTCGAGGGTGCTTCTGGATGAGATTACCATTAGAATCAGTAGACTGAGTAAAGCAGATTGCCCTCCCATATATAGGTGGGCCTTATCCAATCCACTGAAGGCCTGAGTAGAATAAAAGGTCGATTAAGAAAGATTTCTGTCTTCCTGAACACCTTCAAGCTTAGGGCATAGGTTTTCTCCTGCCTCTGGATTCAGACTCAGACTTAAATTTATACTATTAGCTCCCCTGGTTCTCAGACCCTCAGACTGAAACCAGACACTGACTGGCTCAGCCTTCATAAACACATGAGCTAGCTCCTTAAAATAAATCTCTCTCTCTCTCTCAAGTTTACCTTGTCTCTACTCCATACCACTCAGCCTCACAATATAGAAAGCCAGATTTTCCACTGCATCTCTTGCTCTTAGACCAGGAGTTGACATCCTCATCTCTGTGCTTGTGGGAAGGTTTGAGGTTTCCCTGGCTCCAAATAGCTAATCCAAGGAAACATCTCCCATTGCTCACTGGGATATTTATCCAAAAGAAAATTGGAGGCTGTGGTGGCTGAGCAATTGGAAACACTTTCCAGTTAATGTGTCACAGTTTTGCATCAGTCCTCCTTTCTACAATTGTAAGGTTTCATTGAATATATATGAGTTTCCCTGTTGGTTCAGTGGTAAACATCCACCTGTCAATGCAGGACATGCAGTTTCAATCCCTGGGTCAGAAAGATCCCCTGGAGAAGAAAATGGCAATTTACTCCAGTATTCTTGCCTGGGAAATCCCATGGACAGAAGAGCCTGGTGGGCTACAGTCCATGGGGTTGCGAAGAGTCAGACACAACTCAGTGACTGAACAGCAACAGCGTATATTTATAAATGTATTAAGTGTTTTTATGTGGTGATCACTATATCAGGTGCTCTCTAAACATTATCTCATTTATTCTTAACAACAGTCCTGTGAAACTGGCACTGATAGCACCCTGTTCCAACAACACAAGAGAAGACTCCACACATGGGCATCACCAGATGGTCAACACCGAAATCAGATTGATTATATTCTTCGCAGTCAAAGATGGAGAAGCTCTATACAGTCAGCAAAAACAAGACGGGGAGCTGACTGTGGCTCAGATCATGAACTCCTTATTGCCAAATTCAGACTGAAATTGAAGAAAGTGGAGAAAACTGCTAAATCATTCAAGTATGACCTAAATCAATTCTCTTATGATTATACAGTGGAAGTGACAAATAGATTTAAGGGACTAGATCTGAGAGAGTGCCTGATGAACTATGGACAGAGGTTCATGACATTGTATAAGAGACAGGAATCAAGACCATCCCTAAGAAAAAGAAACACAAAAAAGCAAAATCGCTGTCTGAGGAGGCCTTACAAATAGCTGTGGAAAGAAGAGAAGCAAAAAGCAAAGGAGGCAGGGAAAGATATACCCATTTGAATGCAGAGTTCCAAAGAATAGCAAGGAGAGATAAGAAAGCCTTCCTCAGCGATCATTGCAAAGAAATAGAGGAAAACAATAGAATGGAAAAGACTAGAGATCTCGTCAAGAAAACTAGAGATATCAAGGGAACATTTCATGCAACAATGGGCTCATTAAAGGACAGAAATGGTAGGGACTTAACAGAAGCAGAAGATACTAAGAAGAGGTGGGAAGAATACACAGAAGAACTGTACAAAAAAAGATCTTCACGACCCAGATAATCACGATGGTGTGATCACTCACACTCACCTAGAGTCAGACATCCTGGAATGTGAAGTCAAGTGGGCCTTAGAAAGCATCACTATGAACAAAGCTAGTGGAGGTGATGGAATTCCCAGTTGAGCTGTTTCAAGTCCTGAAAGATGATGCTGTGAAAGTGCTGCACTCAATATGCCAGCAAAATTGGAAAACTCAGCAGTGGACACAGGACTGGATGAGGTCAGTTTTCATTCCAATCCCAAAGAAATGCAATGCCAAAGAATGTTCAAACTACCACACTATTTCACTCATCTCACACTCTAGTAAAGTAATGCTCAAAAATTTCCAAGCCAGGCTTCAGCAATACGTGAACTGAGAACTTCCAGATATTCAAGCTGGTTTTAGAAAAGGCAGAGGAACCAGAGATCAAATTGTCAACATCCGCTGGATCATTGAAAAAGCAAGAGAGTTCCAGAAAAACATCTATTTCTTCTTTATTGACTATGCCAAAGCCCTTGACTGTGTGAATCACAATAAACTGTGGAAAATTCTGAAGGAGATGGGAATATCAGACCACCTGACCTGCCTCTTGAGAAACCTGTATACAGATCAGGAAGCAACAGTTAGAACTGGAGATGGAACAACAGACTGGTTCCAAATAGGAAAAGGAGTATGTCAAGGCTATATATTGTCACTCTGCTTATTTAACTTATATGCAGAGTACATCATGAGAAACGCTGGGCTGGATGAAGCACAAGCTGGACTCAAGATGGCCTGGAGAAATATCAATAACCTCAAATATGCAGCCTGGTGGGCTGCCGTCTATGGGATTGCACAGAGTCAGACACAACTGAAGCGACTTAGCAGCAGCAGCAGCAGACAGCATATCAAAAAGCAGAGACATCACTTTGCCAACAAAGGTCCATCTAGTCAAGGCTATTGTTTTTTCAATAGTCATGTGTGGATGTGAGAGTTGGACTATAAAGTTGAGCACTGAAGAATTGATACTTTTGAACTGTGGTGTTGGAGAAGACTCTTGAGAGTCCCTTGGATTGCAAGGAAATCCAACCATTCCATCCTAAAGGAGATTGGTCCTGGGTATTTACTGGAAGGACTGATGTTGAAATTGAAACTCCAATACTTTGGCCACCTGATGAGAAGAGTGGACTCATTTGAAAAGACCCTGATGCTGAGGACAGGAGTTGGGGGGACAACAGATGAGATGATTGGATGGCATCATCAACTCAGTGAAGATAGGTTTGGGTAGACTCCGGCAGTTGGTGATGAACAGGGAGGCCTGGCATGCTGCGGTTCACGGGGTCGCCAAGAGTCGCAAAGAGCAACTGGACTGAACTGAAACATTATCTTATTCATTCTTAACAACAGTCCTGTGAAACTGGCACTGATATCTCAGATTTACATATGAGAAAGTCGGTAGTCAGAGAAGTGAAGAAGCCAGAACTTAAACTCAGATCTGCATGAATGCAAAGCACCCCTTACCACGATGTCATGGTGAATAGCTTCATTATTGAATCACCTGAGTGAGATTAAAATGACTCAATTTGATAAAGAAAGCCAAGTTCATAAGCTCATAACCGTTTGCCAGTAGTATTAATCCAAATCTGTTTTAACTTTTGGGGATTGTTGCAAAAGCAACCACAAGGATGCTACATTTGGAGTAGGCGCTTTTTCTCTCCCCAGAATAGACCACTTGCAGACTCTGCCTTGGGTCACAGGAAACCTGCAAGCCATGTGCACCAAAGAAAAGTCGGACTCCTTGGGAGAAATTATCTTTTCCAGATTGTACAAACTTTGGAGAGCTGAGCTTAGTCAGGTTAATGCAGTTTAACACAAAGGCAACATAGGAGGAGAAAGAAAGCAAAACTAATGAAGGTCCGTCTTTGATCTCTGCTAATCAAGGCAGTTCATGAGGTACTTTATAATCATGTAGTGCTCAGTTCCTAATGAAAATGGTTTAAGTATGATTTTACTGGAGAGATCTAAGAAGCAGCCATCTAGGGAAGCAAGCCAGATATTAGGTAACTCAAGACCACTCAGGAAATCAAAACAAAGTTACAGCTCCATTAGCCAAGTGTAATGTTTTTGGAGGGAAGGCAAAGGGCCCCAGGTAGCCAGAAATTTTCTCTGCCTTCATTTTCTCAGGGGAGAATATTAAATATATTGCACATTCTGGGGCATCTTAATCCCTCTTCTTAACCCTTATTCAGGCAGGGCTACAAGGCTTTTACCACCTTTGCACACTAACACTCAGCCATTTACCTTATAATAATTTGTCTTTCCACCCTTGGCAGAGTCTGACTTGCCAGATGGACACTTCATCGAGCGTGCATGTTCTGGAAGGAAGGAAATGTCTCTTGGGATCAGTCTGATAGAAAACAAAGATGTCCAGTGAATTACTCTACATTTCAATAGCACTTCGTATTTTCAGAAGGCTTCATCATACTGTTTTATTAGTGATTGCCTACAACAACCCAATGAGGGAGGTGGCAATATTTTCACCGTGCAAACAAAACTGAGGCAACTTCAGGCTAATTTGTTCCAGCCCATATAACAAGCACTGGAAATTCCATACCCAAGGTTACTGTTTTCAGAACTCACTTGTCTCAGGTTCTCTGAGATTGTGGCTCTGATGACACAATTCCAAACTGAAGTTGAATAATGTAAGGTGGCGCTCCAAATATCCAGGCTACATGTAAGTCTTCTATGACATGCAATAAATACATCATCACAGAAAGACTGGGCTTCCCAGATGGCTCAGTAGTAAAGAATCTGCATGCCGATACAGGAAATGCAGGTTCTGTCCCTGGGTCAAGAAGATCTCCTGGAGAAGGAAATGGTAACTCACTCCAGTATTCTTGCCTGGGAAATCCCATGGACATAGAAGTCTGATGGGCTACAGTCTGTGGGTTGCAAAAGAGTAGGACACGACTTAGTGACTAAACAACAACAACATGTAAAGACCATAAGAGTGGTTTGCCACTTTCTTCTTTAAAAAAAAATCTATTTATTTATTTATTTGGCCATGACACTCAGTCTCTGGATGTGGCATAGTTGCTTCACTGCGTGTGGGATCTTAGTTCTCCTACCAGGGACTGAACATGGCTCCCCTGCATTACACGGTGAATTCTTAACCTCAGGATCGCCAGGGAGGTCCTGCTGCTTTCTTCTTTATTTACTCGATCTCACATTTTTCTCGTTGTTCCAGCTGATCTTCAGTGATTCTTCTCTTACACTCTCTTTTCCATTGCATTGGGAACTGTGAGCATCCCCAAGGGTCTAGTTCCTTTTTCATGTCACTACTCTTCTCCAGCTGCAAATAACACCATAATATTAATAAATCCAAAATTACTGAATTGTTCTCTTGCTTCCAAATTCTTTCATCCATTTGTTGAATCAACACATAGTCCTTGTATCTAGCCCATGCTAAGGACACAGGACAAAGTTAATTAAAACTCAGTGCTGCTGTTCATATAAGTCACATATGTCTTTCAACATATGGCCACATAGAGAGACTCCAGTATTCTGTGCTTTAATATTGTAATGACCTTGGCATTAGTAGGACAGAGAAGTATCTTGTCCTGGCTGGAGGTGGGGAGTTATGGAAGGAGTCCTACAGGAAATAAATTTGTTTCTCATTCTCAGTCCTAATGTATCATACAATCGTTCATATATCCAGTGATTAATAATTGAGTGGTGGGACTTCCTTGGAGGTCCAGTGATGAAGACTTTGCTTTCCATTGCAAGAAGTACAGGTTTGATCCATGGTCAGGGAACTAAGATTCCTCATGCTTTGTGCCCCAAAACATAAAAACAGAAGTAATACTGTAACAAATTCAATAAAGACTATAAAAAATGGTCCACATCAAAAAAATAAAATAAAATAATTAGTGGTTACTATGTTAAGTCCAGAGTGTGAATACAAATCTTTACATAAGACACTTACCTGTGACCTCAAGGATTTTGCTGTATAGTCAAGAAGGATGGAACTTTTAATAAAACCAGGAGGTTTCCCCATCATATTAATATTTCTCTTTATTTATCTAGTTAACCAGTTTTTATCACTCATCTTCAATGTTTGTTTTTACTTTGTATGGTTCCAGTAGAAAATCAAAATTTTCTGTTTTTTATTTTTGAATTAGATGATAACTGCTTTACCCTGTTGTGTTGGTTTCTGCTTTACAGCAATGCAAATCAATCATAATTATATATATATATATATATATACACACATATATATATAATGTGTGTATATTATGCCAATATATAATTGGCCCCTCCCTCTTGAGCCTTCCTCCCACCTCCCATCCCAACCCTCTAGGTCGTCAGAGTGCCAGGCTGGGCTCCCTGTGAAAACTAGTTTTTAGAAGGATAATTTCCTTACTGGAAAATTCTGTGTCTACCAGTAATTTACCATGTAGCTAGCTGAAAGGAAACTTCAGAGGCTCTTTGAATTTACCTGTTTCCCAAGTGAGAATTATTAATAGTATTGTTAAAATGGAAGTGTTGTGACAATTAAATTACAAGGATGCTGTATAAAAAGTATTTTTCAAATGTAGCTTATTTGTCATGTGAATAATGGTTAGATTATTTTTACCTTCAAGTATGATAAATTTATCTCAAGTCTTAATATTATTTGCAAACCCTCAAGTAAAAGTACTATTGTGAATAAAATATTATATGCATAAAAGTTTTATTAGGTCTGTTTCAAATTAGATAGATTATAAAATGTTTAATAATCTTAGATCTATTTTCATCATATGCTCCAAATAATATGTACAGTGTCAGTAACTGTTGAAAGCCCTTGAGAATCAGAGTTTTAATTTTATGAGAAAGTCTCTAAAATAATCATCAAGTAATATCTCCCATTACTACAATAAGATAGTTGGTACTTAATGTGGTTTAGCATATTTCCAAGGGTTACAGAACTAATTAAACATAGATGTGGAATTAGAGCCCACATCTGCTGATTTCTCAGGCATCACACTTTGTCAAATTGGGTTAATTTCTTACTGGAGGCAAATTACTTAGGTTATATTAGGCCAAGGCAAACAAGATCCCATCTGTGTGATATGCGATCCAGAGGGTTTTATTTCTCTGCTGTTCTGCTTTACTTAGCACCATGTTATACACGAGATGGAGTGGGGAAACATGTTGGCACCAAGAATATGGGACTTTTCTAGGGCAGCATGGAAACTTATGAGGTCCCATTATGAGGTCCCAAAAGCTTGGATCACTTATTCCTAGGACTTAATTCACTGCCATCTCCCAGCCCCGCCCCTCACCCCACCCCAACACACACATACACCAAAGGCCTATTTAAAACAATCCTCTGCCACTATGGAAAACAGTGTGGAGGTTCCTTAAAAAACTGCAAATAGTCCTGCCATATGACCCAGCAATCCCACTGCTGGGCATATACACCGAGGAAACCAGAATTGAAAGAGCCACGTGTACCCCAATGTTCATCGCTGCATTGTTTACAATAGCCAGGACATGGAAGCAACCTAGATGCCCATCAACTGATGAATGGATAAGAAAGCTGTGGTACATATACACAATGGAATATTACTCAGCATTAAAAAAAATTCATTTGAAGCAATTCTACTCAGATGGACAAAACTGGAGCCCATTATCCAGAGTGAAGTAAGCCAGAAGCAAAAACAACAATACAGTGTATTAACACATATATATGGAATTTAGAAAGACGGTAACAAGAACCCATCACGCGAGACAGCAAAAGGAACGCAGATGTATAGAATAGACTCGTGGACTCTGTGGATGAGGGTAAGGGTGGGATGATATGGGAGAAGGGCATTGAAACAAGTTAATTATCATATGTCTAATCAATCGCCAGCCCAGGATTGATGCTCGGGGCTGGTGCAGTGAGATTTCCCGGGGGGGAGGGAGGAGGGAGGGGGGTTCTGGAGGGGAAGCATATGTAAACCCATGGTGATATCATGACATTGTATGGCAAAAACAATAAAAAAAAAAAAGCTCAAAAAAAATAAAAAATAAATAAAACAATCCTCTGAATGGTCTCCTGAAAGATGGACAAGTAAAGTCACTCAGTCGTGTCTGACTCTTTGCGATCCCATGGACCGTAGCCTACCAGGCTCCTCCGTCCATGGGATTTTCCAGGCAAGAGTACTGGAGTGGGTTGCCATTGCCTTCTCCAGGGGATCTTCCCTGACCCAGGGATCAAACCCGTGTCTCCTGCATTGCAGGCAGATGCTTTACTGTTTGAGCTGTAGGCATTTATCTACTGGCTCCCATTTTACATTGGTCAAGGGTTGCCACCTAGGGAGATGCTTCACTCATCCCTCCAGACTTGGAAGCGGATAGAGGAGCCACACCATAGCATCGGGCAGAAAGAGAAAGGTGAGGTGCAGCTGTAGTAGATGTGATCAGGCTATACCTTAACCAAGCTATTGCTGAAGCCATGGCTGGAGTAGAGAGTACCAGGAAGAAGTGAAAACAAACATAAGAAGTCAGACCTTCCTCTGTATCTATCATATATCCTTGTATGAAGACATTAACAAAGTATTTACTATGATCTCATATTCTTTTTATAAATACTAACATAATACTGTGTATCATATTATACAAATGCATCAATAATGCAAATACTAACATATTGCTTACTTTGCATCATACATTCTTCTGTGTTTCCTATGGGTTAAATCATTTAATCCTCCCAATAACTTATGATGTAGGCACTTGAACTGTGTCCATTTTGCAGATTATGAAACTGAGGCAGAGAGGTTAATTAAGTTACCTAAGTTCACACATTTACTAAGTGATATATCTGGGAGTTAAACTCAAGTTATCTAGCTGCAAAGACCATGCTCAGACTAAACTGCACTAAGCAGTACTTGGGAGGTGAACAAAGAGGAGCAATGCTTTGGTTTCTAAATTGGCATAAAATGAGTTATTATGCAAGACATGCAGGACTCTTATTTTAACAAAGGTGAGAAGGTTCAGTGTGAATTCAGAGCATGAATTTGGGGATCTAACAGGTGTTAATTAACTTTCTCAGCCTCTTTCTAGCTGTCTTGCCCAAGCCACTTAAACTTTCTAAACCTCAGTTCTTTATTCTTCTATAATGGATCATATTTACTTCATGGGATTGTTTTGAAAAATATTCTTCAAGGGCCTAGAGTACTCAGTAAGTCCTTAATAAATAAATGGTAGCTTAAAATTGTATATTTTTATAGAATTTTTATTATTTCACATACCTCTTCTGCTTTTGAAAGGACTCTTAAGAAATGGGAAAGTGCTGGCAGTATGCAGCTCAGAAGTAAGCAGGAAAATTATTTAGTTATATATTTGCTTTTCAGTTGAAAATTTTTTTTAATGTTTTTCCTGCCCTTGGCCAACATAAAAAGTCAACAGTCCTAACACTGAACATGACTGAGTTCTCTCAGAAGAAAAATCCAGAGGCTACAGCATGTATGAAGCCCTAGAGGCAGAATATCTGGGTTAGAATCCCAGTTTCATGACTACTAAGCTACTAGGTAATCATTTTTTCTTCTTAATATCATTGACCATTAGTTTTTGCATTTCTGAAGTGAGGAGGGTAAGGAAAAGGGGCTTCTCTAGTGGCTCAGATGGTAAAGAATCTGCCTGCTATGCAGGAGACCTAGGTTCAATCCCTGGGTAGAGAAGATCCCCTGGAGAAGAGAATGGCAACCCATTTCAGTCTTCTATTATTTGGGATAATCCCAAAGACAGAGTAGCCTGGCAGGCTGCTGTCCATGAGGTCTCAAAAGAGTTGTGCACTTCTTAGCGATTAAAGAGCAACAACAAGATAATAATGCTTACTTGGCAGTGGTGTCCTGACAATCAAAAGATATCATGTAGGTAAGTTGACTGACCCATGCTATATACTAAACTAAGCCTGTCTGGTGGGAAAGAAAAAATATGAGACCACAGTTCTATACAAAGGGAAAAAATTCCTTGCTATGATTTTTTTTCTTTTTTTTTTTCACTTTTATTTGCCTCCTTATTCTGTCAGGGGTACCTTCTGTGCATATATCAGAACAGACGTGATTCTTAGTCCAAAGAAATGGCAAGTAGCTAAAGGCAGAGGGCTAGTCTATGACAAGATGGCTATCATTGGAGTGACTGCCATATGCTTAGTCATATCCAACTGTTTGCAATCCCTTGGACTGGATCCTGCCAGGCTCCTCTGTCCATGGAATTTTCCAGACAAGAATACTGCAGTGGGTTGCCATTTCCTCCTCCAGGGAATCTTCCCAACCCAGTAATCTAACCCATGTCTCCTGTGTCTCCGGCACAGCAGGTGGATTCTTTACCAGCTGAGCTGTCGGGGGAACCCCTTGGTAAATAATGACAATGGATGCAAATTGGTTACATGTGAGCATGCTAAGTCACTTCAGATGTGTCAGACTCTTTGTGACCCTATGGACTGTGGCCCACCAGGCTCCCCTGTCCATGGGAATTCTCCAGGCAAGAATACTGGAGTGGGTTGTCATGCCCTCTCCCAGGGCAAATTCGTTGGCAGAGTACAAGTTTTAAAGAATCGTTTTCAGTGCATGAAATAGTTGAATTTTTAAGGATGGACAGTGTTTCAAAACTGTGTTTTATTAGTGGGTACTGAGAAGATGATGATGGCGCTAAGAGATGGATAGTAAGAGCCTCTCTGGATAAGAGCTGTACC